>SKCR01014388.1:72500-75000 GCA_019454045.1 Zanthoxylum bungeanum
AACGGGGCTATTAGAGAAGCAGCTTCGTTCCTTGACTTCTTTGCTCAGTCAAGCTTCCTTGTTCCTTAGTGTAGTCCCGGTCCATAGTTTAAGACTCCGTTCCTTATAGCCTAGTCTATATCCACAGCTGACGGTGACTCCGTACCGACGCCTTTCCCTTTTTGAGAGAAACGGGTCTAGCAGAAGGGTCCCACAAGGAACGATTGGGGGACTTATTGGTCCCACCCTACTTCTTTATTAAACGAAATTCCGATTGGAGGCTAATCGTCATACTGGGTTTCCTCGGGCATCTATCCATATTCATGCTGACCAAAAAACTATCTAATATACCCCGCTTCATTCCCATTTGTCCAGTTCAACCTCAGGCGTGTACGTGTAAATAGAAAGGATAGGAATCGAGGCTCTTTACGGAGACGGAGGGCTTTTTACGCTCTTTCTCATTTCCGACGGTCGTACTGATGTGGGAAAATTGGACTCTCAAGTAGCCAGTCTGTCTTTCCTGGGTTTCGAGAAGGAAAAGTGAAGAAGCAGAAGCTTATAAGAATAAGTTCTAGCCCTATTAAGGTTACTTTTCTTCCTCAGCAGGAGCGCTAAGCGAGAATAAGACTTTATCCAATCTTTTTTATTCCTCCTCTGGTATAGGAAGTTCATCATCATCAGATGCCTCTGAATCATCTATCCAGTGGAGCCACGGGAACCCCATTTCCCTGCCTGTTCAAGGCACCTTTGTATGAAACTTCTGCGTTGCTATTGGCCCGTCCCCTTTCAACCCATGATAACTATCACGAAATGAAATATTGAATCCTCATTCTAATCTAGGTAGTCATCCACTTCGAATCGAATAGTAAGTAAATCCGTACCCCAGACTATGTGCATTCCACTTATTGAGCAGGGTTCTATGGTCGGTCCGCGACCCCTGGATACCGAAGGCGTCCTTGGGGTGATCTCGTAGTTCCTACGGGGTGGAGACGATGGGGTCGGTCCATGGATTTTCCTTCCTTTTGTCGCATTTCGCTCAAAGGGTTGAAGGGAGATAGTGCATCAAGCTGTTCGCAAGGGCCAACTTGATCCTCTTCCCCAGGGATCCCAGATGAGGGAACCCTAAGAGAGCCGCCGTCATGTGCAACGTCCATCAATGATGGTTCATTAATGACCATTGATTTAGACTCCTTCCCCCTTCCCAACTACGAATAAGATCGAGAGGATCCCGAAAGCCCCCAAACCAAGAACGGAAACGGAAGCCTTTCGATTCACTCCCCATTCTCTCTTAAATAAAGCTCGCCCTCGAGCCCTGGGCAGGTCGGCCGGGTCTTTTCTTTCCCTGTTGTTCTGTTCCCGCCACGAGAAAGACGCACGGAATCATTTGCTGAAGCCTTCAATCATTCTTGCTGGAGAGATGCTATGCAGGAAGAAATCAATGCCCAGGAAAGCAAAAAAAGAATAAGACTTAGTCTCATTGCCTGCGGGGAAACAAGCCATTGGCTGCAATCAAAAAGTGGCCCTTATTACAACTTGACGTGAAGAATGCCTTTCAACAACATAAGGGAAGGGGGATTCGCAAGAATAAGTTTCTATTCAGCCTCCTCCAACCCCAGGCTTCTCTTCTCCTTCCAATAGAATATTACATATTTAAGGGTATTCTTGATCATCCCTTTCTCTTATCTGCAATATTCTATTCCTACCACAGCAGGGGTCACCGTCTGCAGAATCAACAGAATCGATTGAACCCAACTGACTCAACATCTGCTGGGTCTACTAGTTCCGGACCTGGAGCTGCTCGTGCTAGATATATTCTGACCGGGAGCCTACCTAATTCTGTTCAGATTCGGAGTTTAGTGATCGGAGCGGGATGAGAAAGAAGGCAATTCGGTTCCACAGCAGTGGATTCAGTAGAAGTAGATTCGGTTGATGAAATGGTCTCCCGTGCTGGGCTCTCGCGTGTCCGGGGTCCGATCAGATCAACCAGCGACCGGTTTACGGAACAAGGAGTTAAGCAAGGGCTGATAGAAGAACCTGGCCGAAGTCAGTGTTGTGTTCAACTCCGCGGGTTGGCTGGTTGGAAGGGATTGCTTTCTGCCGTCTGTCTTTCCCTTCTCTCTCTTCTCTTAGCAAAGTAAAACTTTTGGCTTGCTACAAGCTGGGCTCAGGGACTGCAGTCAGCCGCTTCCCCTGTAGTCGTCAGCTCGTTCTTGACAGATCCGATCGGGTGTTCATAATCTGGAGTAAAAGGATTCGAACCTTTGCATGCCGGTACCAAAAACCGATGCCTTACCAAGTAACCGGAAAGCGAAAGCAGTGACAAGCCCAGAGAGCAGCCTCTTTGAAAGCCTGAGAAGCCCACCAAGGACAGAAAACAAGGGATTCGCTTCTATAGAGGGAATGGGAGGAATAGCGCTTTTGGTAAAAAGGGTAAGAGAGCCTCAGAATATTCAAACTGAATGATAGTATTTTCATCTTATCTGTAAACTAGCCCTTCCCCTTTCTTAATATAGAATATCCC
>SKCR01014388.1:80000-82500 GCA_019454045.1 Zanthoxylum bungeanum
TCTTGCTAAAGACCGGGGCATGAGAACTTGCCTGCGTTCGGTAAAGGCATGTGTCAGCGCAGATGAGTTGTAGCTGTTGATTAGCGAGAGTTGTCGCATATCAGCTGTTAGATAAGCTTCTCATACCGGTCTCTTTCCTTTGTCGTTCGTTAAAGGAAAGATCGGACCTGGGCTGTAGACAAGACCGATAGTAAGACTAGTCAAGCATCTATTCTTATTCAAAGTGATTTCACTAATAGGCTAACAGTCTCGAACTTCTAGAAGGGTCTATGCTAATATCCCAGAATGTATCCTAATTTTTGGCCTAATTCTTCTTCTGATGATCGATTCAACCTCTGATCAAAAAGATATACCTTGGTTATATTTCATCTCTTCAACAAGTTTAGTAATGAGCATAGCGGCCCTATTGTTCCGATGGAGAGAAGAACCTATGATTAGCTTTTCGGGAAATTTCCAAACGAACAATTTCAACGAAATCTTTCAATTTCTTATTTTACTATGTTCAACTCTATGTATTCCTCTATCCGTGGAGTATATTGAATGTACAGAAATGGCTATAACAGAGAAATGACTAAAGAAACAGATATCTGTAAATATAGAACGCGCGTTTATCAATAAAAACTAATTTAACCTTACTATCTATTGAGCTTTCTTAATAGTAATATATTTATAGAACTTGAATCAATATTTTTAATATTAATACATATTTATTAATGTTGTCTAGAGGGTATTTTTACAAGTCAACAAGCTTGTACTAAAATAATAAAAGGACGAAAGTAGAGGACTCTTTTGGGAAGTGATTGGTCCTACCTAAAAGAGGATTAAACTTCACTTCTTCCACTTACTTTCATCCATTTATCAACTCCTTGTTAAGATGAGATAGGCCTATTCCTATATCACACTAAGCCGGGAAATTAATAAATGAGAAATCTGAAAATCTGGGAACGGGGATTAACAAGTTTTTTTTTTTTTTTCAAAATTGAGATTAAGTACACGGGAACGATAAGCGGCAGAAAGTACAACAATAAGCGATACTAAAAATGGGCCTACATTTGCTTGGCTTGCTCCTATGTTGGCTTGTAGCATAGAGATGGATTTGGTATTCCGTACTGGTGGTCCGGACTCTATTCATTCCGGTATTGAATTGAATGGTTGGCAGGCTTTTCACTACCCGCTTCGTAAAGTATCTTTCTGCAGTTTCCGTCTTCCTCGAGGAGTGTGGCTCTTCGCCCTTAGATTGGTTGGTTCACTCTCTCCTTCCCTTCCTCTCTTTTACTCTCACCTACTTCAAGCACAAAGCCCCCTTATTCAAGTGAACTTGTTTCCGCGGTCCCCGGGTCATCTCCTTGAGGACTACTTGCTTCTGTCCAACCACGCACTGTAGTTCCCGAAACCTACTGGCCCTCTTCCCAAAAGAAGAAGGAATAAAATCAATATAGCTTTTAAGGAAAACCCTACTAGCCCTCTTCTGTCCAATCAATATTGTCATTCTATCCTTTCTCTTCGCGGATTTAGAGGACCCATCTAATTTACCAGGTAATTTACATCGTATAGCTCCGTCTTGGCTGGCTTAGGGTCTCCAACCTCCAACTAAGGCTAATTAAAAAGATCTTCCTCTAGAGCCCCTCAAAGATCTTTCCTTTGAAGGGTCCACGTATCGCCAGGGTTTTCTTTGAATCACTTCATTGCCCCTTAGTGCAGGCAACGGGCGAGGTGAGCATTTCCTAGTGGAATCATCATAGGCATGTACAAGCATTCTAGAGGGGAACAAAGCATCATCGAGGAGACCTAAGGCTTTCATTGTTCCAAGTGGACACAAATGAAATGAAACCCACTAAAAAAAAATGGATTCACCGAGCAAAAGGAGAGAGAGGGATTCGAACCCTCGATAGTTCTTTGTTTCGAACTATACCGGTTTTCAAGACCGGAGCTATCAACCACTCGGCCACCTCTCCGAAAGACAATTTCTATTTTACTTTTACTGAATAGAACATGGCTATATAAGTTAGTTGATACCATTACTATGTATAGAAAGATATTAGTATAGAAAGATACTACCTGACGCCTAACACTCGGGCATCCTGTTCTTTGCTCACTCCCTGGAGTGATATTCTCGGGGAGATCCCCTTTCTTATCAGTTCGACTGAGCTTCATCTCTCATTCTTTATCACTATTTCAGTTACTGGAACAGCAAACTCAGATCTTTGGGAAGTCTCTTCAGGACTCCCGTGCCCACCTGAAGGAAGAGAAGTGAGAAAATTACCTCGCTCACAACGTACAATAATTCCCTCCCTGATTTGGAATCCTTTTTCACAGCTTTCTTGTCCAAATGAGAGATCCATTCTCAGGGGGCTCAAAATGGATTCGTCAACAGAGGATGCCTTTCAAGGAAAAAGTCATGACACCGCATTCTCTCTATTTCTTAGAGATTCTTTCTTAAAATCTAACAAGAAAGAATTGAGACGGATAAAGTACAATCTGTTCATTAATAGTAGCGGTA
>SKCR01014388.1:87500-252065 GCA_019454045.1 Zanthoxylum bungeanum
ACGCCCTTTAGTTCTGGTAATTCTTTTATTAGCTATAGGTAATGACCTGGGAAAGAGAGTTGGTGGCAGAGATTATAGGGATTTTTTATTTCACCTTTTACCAGGAGGACAGATGCCTTTTGTCCCTTCCCGTGGAAGCAGAGAAAATTAAAAGAACTATGTTCTCCCTTAACAGCCCCGGGCCCCGATGGGTATTCTGCCCACTTCTTCAAAAGTGCTTGGGAGATTGTGAATCAGGATGTAATAGAAGCCATAAAAAGTATTTCTTTGCTTCAGGCAAGCTTCGTCTACTCAATCAAAGAAGAAGCGAAAGGCCTACAACCAGAGCCAAGTAGACAGATAGCATTGCAGGAACCAATCCGTCCGGATTCTAGTTCCGCAATGCTACGAAGGAGGAGGATTCGTAGTTACGCTGATAATGAATTGAAAAGAGGGAATCAAAGCATAAACTTATTTTTATATGTTGATGAAGGGTATATTTTAATCTTACTAACACAGATTGGATTGGGATTGGAAGTCTTTCACCCCTAACATCGGGGGAATGGAATCAGTTCCTTTAACAAACGCAACCGTTTTTCCCATCATGAGCTATCAAAGGCCAATAAAGCCGTGATAAAAGGACTGTAAGCAAAGAAATGAATCAACACAACCTCCAAAGGGCCCTAGCGCCTTCTTGAAAACTACCTGAGGCCTTATGAGCTTGAAAAAGGCTTGGTTTGATAAACAGGGTCTCCTAGCGTACAAGATGACTGGCTTCAACAGGGAGACTTGTCCCCCTTGGATTCGAGAAGAAGGAAATGAAGAACGGGAACGAAACGAAATAAGGCGTTTCTAGCTCTAGTTTCGGATGAGCTTCTCCCAATTATGTCTGGTAATAGAATAGGGCGGCTTGCTCTGACCAAGACTCCACTTTTTGCTCCGTCCATGGAGCGTATGAATTTCCAGGAATGTAGATAGACTAAAAGAGGGAATAAAGGGATAGGAATAGGAATTAGAGTACCATTAGAAGAAGGGGCCCCTGTGGGAACATCTCTACTGACGAACCATTAAAAGTAGTCCTTTTATTCTCTTAAGCAAAGTATATTTTAGGGCTTAGTTGATATTCAGCTGCACTATCATTTAATTACTCCATGTGTAACGGGCCTTGTATTCTATTTAATTAAACAGATGATCTCTCGCATTGATATACACACGCAATGGAGCCGTAGACAGTCAAGTGAAATCCAATCCACGAAATAATTTGATCTATGGACAGCATCGTTGTGGTAAAGGTCGTAATGCCAGAGGAATCATTACCGCAGGGCATAGAGGGGGAGGTCATAAGCGTCTATACCGACCCCTACTGATGATAGGATTGATTCGAAGCAAAGGAAATGCTTCTCCGCTACGGGAGACGCTAGAAGAAAAGAAGAGAAACCCCCGGGGGCTATTACACAGACTAGGAGACAACCGGAAAGCTATTCTAAAATACCATCTTAAGTAGTTAAGCCACTGCAGTTCTTTCCTTCTAGTATAGGCTTTAGGCCGCATTAGTTATTAAATCGTTAGCACCGCATAAAAACATTCCTCCTAGAGTAGCTGTTAATACGAATAACAGAAACTCTGTTATAGCCATTTCTGTACATTCAATATACTCCACGGATAGAGGAATACATAGAGTTGAACATGTCCATCTTCCTTCCCGTTTGTTTAAGTTTGAGTTCCCTTCGGGAGGTGGGGCAGGCAAGTTTGAGGTGGGCAAGTGAGCTCTCCCGGCCAGTCTCCTAGGGGGGAGTGAGTAAGTTTTCAAGGAGAGGCGGCAAGTTAACAAGCCTGTTTCTTTCACCAATCCTGTGAGCTAGCTCCTTTCTTTCTGAGCCCAGCCACATTTCCATTTGGTTATGCTATACGCTAGTACCGGGGGCAGGCCATAGACCTACTAAGTCGCTAGCTATATAGATCTAAGATTTCGAATAGATGTCCCGAATTCAAGTTGATTATGTTTCGCCTCTTACTCGGAGAAAGACGATCAAACAATTCCCAATCATGGTCCTTGCGGATCGGATCATCCATATAATATACAAAAAGAAACTCCAGATATTTGATATCTTTCTCTTTGAATGAGATCTCAATTCCAGCGACGGTTTCATTAGATATCTTACAACTAGAATCCCTCTTTTGTAGCATGAACGAATAAAATCGAATTCAATTATACCATAAACTGAATAAGATAACCTAAACAGAATAGTAAATTAGATGGGTCCTCTAAAAATAGATTTTATAGTGATAATCAGGATGTAATCCTCCTATTATATTGAGCATACACTTTCGTATAAATCACTAAGTATCAAGTATAGGAAGATACATTTAGTTTATGCAAATAGCTACAACTCTAGTATTCATTAATTTAGTAGAGGTTCACTTTACCCCTTATTCCCTTATTCTTATTGCGCCTTCCTCCCGAGTGATTCCCCTTCGTGTATTTCTGCCATAACCAACTCGGCTTGGTCTGGGTGAAGGCACTTGAGGTGAGGTCCTCCGAAGGACATTCGATACAGTTCTCCTTCTATAAGTATGTACTTGCCCGCCTTCTGCCTTATCTTTGCTCCTTCTCTCCTACCGTCTGGCAGTTCCCCGTCTCTCTGATAGCGAATATAGGGGTCCATCCAGCTAGGTCCGAGGTCCTGTGTCACTGGGAATGCCTCGGCATGAGGTCGGTTTGCTATTTCTAACACCCCCTTACTAGATCAAACAAAACAAATAAAGCTCCATTCAAAAATGAATCAACCTGTCCTATTCTCTTAGCAGGAGCTGCCGTCCCCAGAGGAAGCAATTTGAAATTGGAGATCAAAGCTCCGGCGATCACTATGCTCTCGCCTTTTCTTTCCGCTTTCTTTCCTTACCCAGTGTGGGATTATGGGGTTACTTTTCTGTTAGAAGGTGATGACTCAGGATCTTCCTTATGGATGAGATCGATAGATGCTTGCGCTGCGGGATCACGCGGGAGGGTGAGACTCTCTTATTAGCTACTAGCTTGACAGATTCCTGGTCGAAGCGGGCTAAGCTGCTATAAAGAGCGAGAACCGGCTAAGTTTCAGATGATGGGAATTTTCCGGGTACTTATCGCGGACCCTGGGAGAATCTTCGTATTCTGTCTACATCATCTGTATCTAGTAAAGGATTGAAAAACTGGGGTCTACCCTTCTCCCCTACGTACTGATTGAAGAGGAGGGGTTTGAGCCTTGTATATACGTATTTTCTAAAATAGAATCTCTACTATGGCATTCTTGCTGGAGTTCTGAGTGATCTGTCTCTTATTCAACTGATGTGGGAGCGAAGCTCCGGGTAGAGGAAATGGGGGATTTAATGCCCCTTGTTAGTGAGTTAGTCTTCGATCTTACACGGCGATACGAATGGAATCAACTGATGAAGTAACGTAAAAAGGGCATCGGGACGGCGAAAAATTATCTAATTTTTAAATGAACACTTAAAAATTGCATTTAGTTTATGAATGAAAAGGTTACTAAATAAAACTAACAAGTGAGATAAATCACTTGTATTCATTTAATGACTCAAAGATGAAACATAAATCATGGATCAACTAAGCCCTCTCGGGGACTTGCTTAAGAATAAGAAAGAGGAATCTCATGTAAATATTTGCAATCTTAGTCTTCCTTATTAAGATCAACATTAATAAGGAAGACTAAGAGCAAGGTAAGATGGAATTTGACGGATTCGCATACAAAAAAAAGAAAAAGTACGGAGGTAGTTCAGTTTTATTTACACCTTTCCTCCGAAGTCAGCCCTATGGTCCCTGCTATCTCTATATAAAGGATTGCCTCAGAGCTCACTTGATCCTATTCCTATTCAATTTCCGGGTATCAAATTCAATTCTTTGTATTCGAGTGGTACTAGTGCTCGTAGTTTACTGGAAGCGAGACAGATGTTGTAAAGAAATAGTATCCATTCACATTCAAATAGAAAGAAGAAAGAAGTCCCCCTCTCCTCTAATTACTCCCGAAACCAATAAAAGCCTCACTTTTCCCTCCTGCTGCTTCGCGCTTTCCGGCCTTTCAGTCAGACTAGATGAAGGAAATCGGCAAAGAATCCGAGTCCGAGTCTTCATTTTCACTTCTTTATGATGAGAGAGCTGAACCCGAATCCTGCTGTTCTTCCAGGGAATCCGTCTTTGATACAGCACTTGCCCGAGAGATCTTTGCTTTTCGTTGAGCTCTTTTCCTTTCCGTTGCGTTGAGCTAGGCTAGGATCCTAATAACCTCTTGACTGGAATTCCTTTCTCTTCCCGAGCGGATCCCTATTGGTGGACTCAGCTTGGCCATTCCCTTGTGGGTAAGAAGGAGTGGATTTCTCATGGTCTGAACTCTCAATCTGATCTGGAACTCAGGAACAAGCCGTAAGGAAGACATTTTTGATGTAGTTGCTTTGAGATTGGGGATGCCTGGAGACACCAAGAAATTCTATATTTTAGTTTTGAATCTATTTTGTACCAGCCCTTCTGAGAGACTCGATTTTGCTGCCAGTTAGGCTACCGTGGAGATATATATTAATATTAGAAAAGAGAGCACGCGATTCCTGCCCGAGAGATTGCGAGAAAGAGCTCCTAAGCACATGCCAGCAAAGACAGATAGTGAGCTGGTCAGGAGGGAGGAAAGTAATCGGATAGCTTTCATCCCGTTCACTCATAGAAAGGAGGGCACTCATACACATGAAACTGAGCAGTCTCCGCATGCTACAAAAGAGGAAGAGGGTATTTTTACACATTCAGAATACTAAATGAAAATAGCTTTTTATGAGTATATAATTAGATATTTCCTTTTATAATAGACTATACTATTATATAGTTTATTTTTGTCTATATATTCCCAAAAGAATATATCGCCCAGTCTAACTCTTAAGTCGGAACTAGAGGCAATGAATATTGGAAGGAGTAATGCGCTTTCTTTTTCACCTGGAATTGAACTGTAAGAGAACCAATCCCATTGTCTTCGAATAGTCTTTGTATGCCTTTCCAAAGCCAGTTAAGAGATCAGACTTCGTGGACAATAGGCCTCGGTAGTAGCGGCAAGGGAGGAGTTAATACCCGCTTAGCCCCTTTTTATGGCTTACCTTCGTACCCAATAAAGGTTTTACCCAGCCAAGTCCAGCTTTCTTGTGAAAGTCTTGGCTTGCTCTTTTTCCATGTCTGTTGATGGAGGATTATTTCCGATATAAATACTATGCAGAAGACGATAGAGATTCCTAACAGTTAGAATCCGATTTGCAGACATGAAACTTAAAGAAGGGATGACTCCTAGAAGGGCCGGTTAGCTTGTGCACGTGAATCCGATCTGGGATCTGGGCTACTAGGCTAGGAAGGTAGGTTGTTGGGACGAAGAAGAACAGGTTTCACGAATGAATGCCCTGTTGGAAGTTAGGGGAACCCCTTGTTAGGACAAATAAGCTGCTTCCCTTGGTTTGCTAGAATAGACTCTTAGATGGGCAGAATGCCCCATTTCAGTCTATTGGGACTTAGAAACAATACAACTCTGCGAGTGCACATGGAAAAGGAAGGGGCGATAGAAAGAAGTGAGCTCTATCAACCGCGCTAAACCACTTTGATTTGTTGGAAAGGATCTCTTAAAGTGGAGATTTTAAAGCTATTAAAGTGCAGTCTACACCCGGCTCTCCAAAGAAGCCATTATCTTCAAAGGACCGAGAACTTCAACTACACAGTGTCAATTGCAGCTATGTCGCAAAGGGTTCCCTATATCTTCTATCCTATTGCGATAGGTCCAATCCGCCCACAGAGGTACCCAAACTGCCCTCCGGCATCAGTAACGGATGAAGGTAAGGCAGCAAGCCCCACGGCTCAAAGAACATAACATTACGGAACTCCACTCTCATGCAGCTCCTGTTCACTCCTGCTTGAAAGGCTCCTACTGCTGGCTTTCCTATTCGGCTAGCCCTTCCCTTTTACAGCAGCTTCTGCCTCCCTGAAATAACTACATGAAACTAGCATCGCCGAAAACAATATTCCTATATGCATGAGAAGGAAAGAGGACATGTGCAAAAATAGAATATTACTTTAATATTTTTAAAGTAACGAAAAATATCCGTTTATGAATATTTACAAACATTATAATCTTTATGAACGAATAAAAGACAGAGATTAACAAACATTATAACCCAACCTACACATTCAGAATACTAAGACAAGATAATTAGATATCTGTAAATATTAGGTATTTTTACAATAGTATTTTAAAAAAGCTACTTTCATAAGAGAGTAGACATATAAACAAGTAAACCCGGCCCAGGAAGAATGTACCGAAACATCATACATATGAGACTGAAAGCTTCGTCTACCCTGTCTCTTGTGAAAAATTCTGTATTGATCGACCTGTGTGACACTAGCCAATCAATTCATTCAATCGACGAACTGGTCGGGATGATAACCAGAGACTTTTCCTAATTGCCCTTCACTCGTCAGTTGTGATTCTCTGGTAGCAAGCATAGAAAGAAGTCATAGCTTCGTCGGACATTTTATGGCCCGTAGCTTACAACATCTTATGAGAAGGGCCTGTAGCTCGATACAATTGTTGGCCAGTTGCTTACTTGCGTACGAAGAAAAGGGCAGACGTATTCAGCCATTCCCATCCCTCATCAGGGCCCAGCTTGACAAAGATTTTGATGTGGATGAAAGGCAGAGATGAGAGTGACAGAACGACGGTGCTCTGTCCCTTTTTTTGACAAAAATAGTTGTTCCACTCGGTTATCTATTTCTCGACCTTCCCTAATGCTATTAGTGGGTACTATTGGGTAGGTCATAGGTTCATCTGTTCACCATCACGACGACGAGAGTTGGTAGGTGCATTGTATCTGGGCCTACGTCGGATACCATAGCAAGAACTGCGACCTTGTTTAGCATCCCTGTCTGTTTGAGAAGCAAAATCCGGAGTTTCAGTTGGAGCTGATCGAGATGGGGATTGAGCAGCATCGAAGCGAGCACAAAGTCACGTCAGGCGAGGTTTTTTTTCATTAAGTGTCGTTTTCTTACGTCGAGATTGGGTTGGTGTTCAGTCTACTTGAGTAGAAGTTCGAAAATCATCTGGTTCACTGTCACTTTTAAAAACCCTTCTTGGCCTTGCAAGTGATTATACTATTATTAATTTCTTTTCTGATTCTTAGTGACTCTTAGTTAGAATTGCAAGCTTAATCTGCTAATCATCGGGTGCCATTGCTGGGTAGGCTCCAACGACTGATGAGCTACGTGAGGTTAGGAAGTGCACCACTATTTATGACACACGCTCAAATGGGCATGCATAAATAAAAGATTGTGATAAAGATTATTGCTTGACAGTGCCAACGTCCACTTACTTGCTTGGCTGGCATGCCTTTTAGGTTGGTTTTCTTCCTAGCTGGCAAGCCCCTTCTCATAGTTGCTTGTCTCTTTATCGCTTCGCTTACGAGGAACTAGGAGAATTTGAAATAAAGGAGTCCTTGTAGCCTATATATAAGATAACCTACTTATAACAATCTTCATCAATAATCCTTTTTTTCGTTGAAAAGGTTATCCATTGGACTCAAATTCAGATAAATGAATTTGAGTCCTCTCCTTCCAATATTTATTTTTCATATATCAGATATTCCACTCTCATTCTTCCTGTTCACTCATAGGGTTTTCCTTGTACTTATTTAATATTTTTTGAGTCCTCGATACTCAATCAAGTCCTCTTTTTTGACGATTGAATGCACCCCCAGAGTCCCATATTTAGTAATTCCGGAACTCCTTCTTCTGTATCGAGGATCGTCGAAATAAGCAAGAATACTATTTCTACGGAAAATACCCCCTATGGGTATTTCAATCGAGATCCCTGAATGGGGCATTAGCTCTTTCTCTTGTTCATGAATCGAGTGGAATGGAATAAGAAATCGATTTCTTTGCCTTTTTGCCAATAAATCCGAATTCGCGTGGAGAATTGCAGGATGTATGAGATTACAATGACCAGTACCTACGATTCTCTTAAATCCCGAATAATCAGATATCTCAAGAATTCCACCTTCTTTTTTAGCAGAAAAATCAGAACTAAATAATTTGTGTCTCGCTTGATCATTATTCACCGAGAGCGAGAGGCTAGAAATCTCTCTTCGTTCGACAGAAAGAGAATGAATATTCATTTGATCTTGATCCTTGTAGAGTGAAAAAGAAACTACACTAGATCCGCATGAACCCCCCGATAATATCCATACAAGTCAACTCTCTGCCCGAAAATAGATCCATTCGATGAAATTAAGGTATAATTATTGTAATATTCCTAAACCCAATAAATATGTCCTACGTCCCCTCTCTTAGTATTGGTCCTGCCCCGTACTCTGTACTCTATCTATCGGTCTCAACTAAATCAATCGCTTTGCCCGACTTGCTTTTCGCCACATTCAAGCTTAGGAAAGAAAGTAAAGATTGTATTGTTTCTAAGTCCCAATAGACTGAAATGGGGCATTCTGCCCATCTAAGAGTCTATTCTAGCAAACCAAGGGAAGCAGCTTATTTGTCCTAACAAGGGGTTCCCCTAACTTCCAACAGGGCATTCATTCGTGAAACCTGTTCTTCTTCGTCCCAACAACCTACCTTCCTAGCCTAGTAGCCCAGATCCCAGATCGGATTCACGTGCACAAGCTAACCGGCCCTTCTAGGAGTCATCCCTTCTTTAAGTTTCATGTCTGCAAATCGGATTCTAACTGTTAGGAATCTCTATCGTCTTCTGCATAGTATTTATATCGGAAATAATCCTCCATCAACAGACATGGAAAAAGAGCAAGCCAACGAAAGAAGTCACTATCAAACAGCTCGCCCTACTGAAAAAGGTGCGCTCCGCCCGGTGACTAAGAAAGAAATAGGTTTGCGCTTAAATTGAAGTGATGAGGTCGCAAAGAGGGAAGTAGGGCTCCTATTGACTAAAGGTTGGTTCTTCGGTTTCCTTTAGAATGAAAGTAGCTATGAAGCCCCTATTACTTACTTTCTTTGATTCAAAAGGCGAACAGCCCCCCCAACTAGTCGTATGGGGCGGGGTGCTTGTGGTAAGCTGCCTTGGATGTGAGGAATTCCTAAAAAAAAAGGCAAAGTCTGGTATTTGACGAAAATCTTCCTATCAATAGATAGGAATTAGTGTTCGATATAGGGGATAGGATCCATCTGCTCTTTCTCTCTCCATTTTCTTTTTAGAGAGAGCAAATATAACGATATAAAAAAAAATCGGGAGATGATAAAGGATACATAGACATCTAAAGGGATGTCTATTCTATTCCTCTTTTTTTTTTAGAGAAAAAAAGATATCTCGTTCATCTATCTTTTGTCTATCTATCATTGATTCTATCTATGAATCAAGTCGAAAGACTTCGTTTTTGGGTTCCCCGAATGGATTGGATCGTTTCCGCTAACGAAATGAACGCGGAGCCCGTTCCGAATGCTTCTCCGATCCGGAAGTTCTCGCGAAGAGGTAAATGATAGTGACAGATAGGGATTAATGGGCAATACTTCTTAAGAATGGAGAGAGAAAGAATATTTTGAAATACCCTAAGATATTGATAAGGATGACTTGTATGGATATTATCGAAAATGATAGTAGCTTTAATATTTATTGGGTTTAGACGGTGGTTCGAATGTATATAGAAAGAATTTCTTTTTTTACACTTCGTACTATTAGATAATGTCCATAAATCTCATGATAGGTACCCAAAGATTCATAGTGAACTTCGATGGGAGCTTCCCTTGAAGCAATAACGCGTTGATCTAATCGCCACCGGAGCCACAAAGGACTATCTAAATTGATTCTTTTCTGCCGATAAGCCCCAATTGCATCATAGGAATTACAAAAAAAGGGTTCTTTCGTATACTTATAGCTATTATCGTCAATTCTTCCATCTTGATAATTTCTTCGATTACATGGATGATACCTATTTGCACAAATACCTCGACGATTCCCGCTCGTTAATACATAGAGTCCAATAAGCATATCTTGAGTCGGTACGGAAATGGGATCTCCAATAGTAGGAGACAAGAGATTCATATGAGAAAACATAAGTAAACGAGCCTCCGCTTGAGCCTCTAAAGATAAAGGTACATGAACAGCCATTTGATCCCCATCAAAGTCTGCATTGAATCCCTTACAAACTAATGGATGTAAACAAATAGCGCGCCCTTCCACTAAAATGGGCTGAAATGCCTGTATGCCCAATCTATGCAGAGTAGGCGCTCTATTCAGCAATACTGGATGTCCCTGTTGCACAAAATGTACTTCTAAGTAATTGCCCCATAGATCCTATATCTATCTATATGAAGAAGAAATCATGTAACGAAGGGGATTCTTATTTGTACAAATGGTACTTCGAACTTGGAACGAGCATGAAGAAATTAACGATACTTCTTTATCTTTTGAGTTGTTCTGCCGGATCGGTCGCTCAAGACCTTTGGTCTCTACCCGGACCCGATGAAAAAAACGGGATCACTTCTTCTGGACTCGTTGAGAATGATTCTGATCTAGTCCATGGCCTATTAGAAGTAGAAGGCGCTCTGGTGGGATCCTCGCGGACAGAAAAAGATTGCAGTCGGTTTGATAATGATCGAGTGACATTGCTTCTTCGGCCCGAACCAAGGAATCCCTCTGTGCTTCTATCTGGAAACCGGCCTGAAAAGGCTAGGAACTTCGAACCTACTACCTGGAACCTACTTCACTCGGGCAGCGGATTCTCTAACAGTAACAGCGTATTCGTCCTAACAACGTATGAAGAAATAAGGGTGGCTTAAAAGCTCCTTGTCGATGCTGAGAATCGTCTTTGAAGAATAGAATACCGGGGCTGTCTTATGGCATCGAATACGGTCTTTGCACGAACCGGATCTGGTGTATCATAAGGGATTTGCCTTTTCTATTTTTTCCTACGGATTGGATCAAAAACAATTCTTGAATGAGGTATTCAACTCCAGGAATGAATCGAAAAAGAAATCTTTATTGGTTCTACCTCCTATTTTTTATGAAGAGAATGAATCTTTTTATCGCTCTTGTCTAACAATCGTTGATATCCTTAATACCAAGTCATAAAGTACCTTAGTACTCCTTTCTTCAAAGGAATCCAAGATTATAGAGTAGTCTTCACTGAAGTAGGTATCAATCATAATATCATTGATCTGTTCACCGGGACGAACCATCAAGAGACCAGCAGCATAAGGTTTATGAACGTTATCGATCAGTATAGTCTCGGTATCGGCTACCATGAATGGTTTCAGCTCGCGTGGATTTTGCCACTCCCAGGTTTGAATCCTTCTATGTAATTCCTTAGCCCAGTAGGCCTTTTTCCCGTCACGATTTAGGCGGTCATGAATATTTTGTAATTCATGAATTGTCATTGGCCGTACTCTTTTTTTTCCTTTTCCACCCCCGGATTAATGGATTGTCAGGATCCCACGGATCGCCGGGGTAAAGCTCTTTCATTTGAATGATAATTCCGTTTTTTATGGCCTCCGGGTCTTCAGCCGGTACTGGCGCCTGCGGTGGGCATAGAGGGGGAGGTCATAAGCGTCTATACCGTAAAATCGATTTTCGACGGAATGCAAAAGACATATATGGTAGAATCGTAACCATAGAATACGACCCTAATCGAAATGCATACATTTGTCTCATACACTATGGGGATGGTGAGAAGAGATATATTTTACATCCCAGAGGGGCTATAATTGGAGATACCATTGTTTCTGGTACAGAAGTTCCTATAAAAATGGGAAATGCACCAACTATGCATGCAACGCCTAGACGGGTTGAAGACTACACCAATAAATAGATTCTTTGTGAGACGAGTTCGTGTCCCCTTGAACTGTGGGAGGTGGGCGGTAGGGCATGGTTGGTTCCGAGCTTGGGCTACTTTTTGAACTAAGCCGAAGCCGAATATGAGGGGTAGGAATCGAATCCGCAGACAGGTCTTGTCTAATGACTTGGTTTACAAGAAGAATGGAATCATAAGCATTGAATCGGACAAGCAACTGAACTGCCTTAAGAAATAGGAAGCGAACCATAAGCAGTGATAGGCTCGCGCCCATCCCTTTCTTTTTAACCATAAACTTCGGCAATAAGCCTATCTCTTGTAAAAATACTGAAGAGGAGACAAATAATTAGATATCTGTAAATATTAGGATAAATGGTAATTTATCTTTTTTAGGTTGATAAACTCAGGATATGATATTCAGTTTTAACAATTGAATGAAAAGGTCATTGACACTTTGTTTTTTATTCTTTTCGAGAGTGGACGTACTACCACCTATCGCTCTACACAGAAAGGGTAAGGGTAGGAATAAAGATCCAAAGGAGGAGGATTCTTCCCTATCAATTGAAGAACATCTGGCATATCAGAGCGGCTTCCGAGATTCACCCTGGAAGATAAATGGCAAAAGAGTTCCACGGGTTGCAGTCATCTCAAGATATCACCCCCCATATCTGGTTCTCTCAAACCCTGAAGAACCGTCAAGAGATCAAAGGGTGGCAGCCCTAGCTAACTCAATCCCAAATGAGACCGAAGGAGAGGCGAGGAAAGGGAAAGGATAGACCCCCGGAAGCGTAAGAACGACTATTTTGGAGCCAGAGGTTGAGGTTCCATCGACGAGTGAGAAAAGGAACGAGAGACCTACGGCTCCGTGAGGATCAGGACGCGGCGTACGGTTGGCAATGGCAAGTCAGTCACATAGGCTTTCTCTCTCTGAATCAGGTTATTCACTGGGCTGTTAAGCCATCGAGTCTTCTAGGGTTGATCGATCCGTTTCAAGAGGATTCATCCAAGCTCGCTGGCTGTAATGGACTCTTGGATTGCCATTGGCCTAATTGGCCCTAATTGGCCCTAGTGGTCCATTGAAAGCAAAGTCAAGACGAGAAGGGTTGAACGGGAAGAACGGGTTTTAGTTCGGAGAAGGATTAGTAATAACAGAAAAGTCGTAAAGCCAAGGTGTTCTCCTGTCGTCAATCTTATTAGTCGTTGTCTCCACTAGCTGTAGGGCGAAGCAAGGCATTCCGCTAAGATTTTGGATTTGCTCATAATGATATTATTCTATCTGTTCTTGTTTCCACTTTTCCAGTCATTCTAGATACGTTTTTTAAATATTGGCTTTTTTCTTATTTAAATCGTGTATCTCCGTCACTTGTAGTGATTTATCATTCAATGACTGAGTGAAAAGCGATTCCATGATCCAATTCGAATATTTCTTAAAAGGGAAGAAAGACTTCATCACATAAACAGAAATCCCCTTTGTCCCCTTTGTCCCGTAAACAGAAATCCCCTTTATCCAAACGCATTGATTCACTTGCAGTATTTAACCAATACTCAATGGGGCTGCTTCGCTTTGCTAGTTAATGGTTGAGTTCCCGTCGGGTTAGCTCCGCCCTCGCCTAGCTGGTATTCCGATCGGACTGTGGTGAGTTAGCTTCTATGTGCGCTTTTGAGTGTTCAGCCCTGTCTGAAAGCCTTGAATCTGATGAGTGAAAGGCGTGGCAAGAGAGCGAGTTCGACTCGCGAACGATCAGCAAGAGCAAGTGAAGCACCGATCCTTTTGCGCCTCTCCTGTACATGAATCCAATTTTCATTTCATCCGGAAAAAGCCATCTTTTTCTCAACAATGTCTTTGTCATTTGATCCAATAGCGTTCCGTTAGATAGGAAGAGATTTGATAAATACTGATAACTCTCGGATGGAGTATTAGAACGGAAAAATCCATTAGATAATGAACTATTGGTTCTAAGCCATCTCTGGCGATGAATCAACAATTCGAAGTGCTTTTCTTGCGTATTCTTGATAAACCAGCGTTTATATATAGATGTAGGAGGATCTGGTTGGGAAGTAAGAAGAAGCAAGCAAAGGCAGTTGTTCCATCAGAGCACGTACCAGTCATTCTCCCAATCCCAGATCCAGATTGGGCGGTTGAGATAAAAAAGTTCTACCCAGGTGAAATAGATCGAGATTTGGTTTTTAGCGGAATTTATTATCCTACAACACATTTATTTACTGTTGAAAGTTTGAATATTGTTGTACTATATCAGAGCATGCAGAAAGTTCTGATCCTAATGATATTGTTTTATTTGAAGCTATTGTTGTTATGAAATGAAAATGGTTGAATTATTTTAAAGACATTCCATTACTTTATCTTATTGCCACGATTTTTTATCCTACATTTAAATTAGAAGGTTTGAATAGTAGCTTGCAAGCTTATTATGGATATTTAGAAATAGCTGATGAAATTAATATTACAAGAATAATAGATAGAATAAAAATTGATTGAATAGATTTATTTAATGATTATGTTAGTAGATATAACTTGCAATCAGTAGGAACTAGTAGTAGCGAACCCGTAATACATTCAAGACTTAGCGTAGGTGATCGTTAGTTACTACAACGAAATAAAAAATATAGGAATAACACGACAAACAACCCGGAATTAGATAATTATTTATCTACCAATTTCGAGTTTCCCACTGAAAGTTTAGTGCGGAAAAATTTTCAAGTTCTTGACTGGTGGAACCGACATCAAAATGTCTTTCCCGTACTATCAATTATTGCTAAAGAGGTTCTGACAGCACATGTTTCCACCGTTGCGGTTGAGCAAGCGTTCAGCTTATGAGGCAATATTTTGGAAGTGAAACGGTCTTCATTACATCCAAGCACTTTAGAAGCAACATGTGTGAATGATTGGACCCGAGCTGATCTGAGGCAACAAGAAGATGCCCCCGATGACTTTGAAGACTTGTTCGACAATGCATCTGCAAGTGCAAGCGGAACGGGAGATGAAGGATCAACAGACATTGATAATGATGATGATTGATCAGTAAATAATTGTTAATTGTAATGAGAAACTATCTAAAAAATGTAATGGAACTACCTAAGCTTTGATTCCTCTCACCCCTGGAGGATACGTTTAATTTTATTTTTAATTTAATGTAATCTAAATTCAAATTCATAATTTTAAGTAAATTTTTTAATATCATTTAAAAAAATCATTATTAAAATTAAAAAAATTGCAGGGAACCGGAACCGTCCGGTTCGGTTCCGGTTCCGATTCTGATTCCCGATTCCGCACAAGTGTGGAACCGGGAACCTTTCGGTTCGGAACCGAACATGACCGATGGCTAGGTCTACCCAAATGTTATGGGAAATTACAAAATTATCATAATTAATATTTAATAAATTAATAATAATTAATATCAAATTAATATGTAATTAATTAATAATTAATTATGTGTAATTAATAATTTAAATAAAGTAATAATAAAGTAATAATTATTAATTATTAATAAATTAATATATTTGTAATTAACTAAGTGAATTTTTGTAACTTAATAATGAATCAATAATAAATAAAAAATTCATAATAAATAATAAATTAATTTAACTAAAGATATCTTTGTAAATTATTAACAATTTATCCCGATTACTATACAAAGTAAACATATCAATGAGAATACTATTTAATTTCGATTACGATTATTACAGCTAAGTAAACAACTCATTCTTATTCTGATTCACCATTCTTATTTCAACCTATTCTGATTTCATCTCATTTCGATTACAAATACGTAAACGCACCATAAGAAGAATGGCCTAAAGATTTTTGTTTTATTACAATATCAATCTACATATATGTAATCTAAAATATATTAGGATGTTTTTTTTTTAATTAATTTCAAGGATTTTTAATAAAATATATTCGAAATCCCGCCGCCAAACCATCCGACCCGGGCCTAAGAGGAGCATGTAAAACCTCCGGCTGTCTCATACTCTTACCAGAAACACACCCTCTGAATTCGAACCTAATACCTGTAAATCAGATTTTAAACCCTATACCACCAAGCTACCACCAAACCACATCCCTCAGGGACAATTTCAAGAATTTTCTATAACTAAAGTGCAAAAATTCAAAACATTCAATGAAACTCCCTAATGGGCATTTGTAAATCAACTTCATAGTGACTTTATTTATATTCAATAAAATTTTGAACTTTATTTGTATAGTTGCTTTTTCTTTCTCCTCCTTCTGTCATGCATTCTGATAACATCTTACACCACAAGGCATATTCCAGCCCTGTCAAAGCTTCAAAGCTCGTGTGAAACTGTCAGTCCTATGTCCTACCCCTGGATTTGAAAAGACAACAGGTGGCCGCTGACAATCTGGATTGTCAGTTAGAGATCATGGCTTGCATTGATAGGGTTCAAGCTTGTCAATGGTGGTGTTATTGCATGCCCATGATATTATGTTTCAGAATATTGGAGATTCAAGTGAGTTTGGTCAGGAGTCAGGCTCACATCAGATTGTCAAAATCAATGTCAATTCGTAGGATAAGAACAATAATATAATCAGTAATATGGGGATAGTTTATGCAGTTTTATGCTTGGAAAATCAGTGAACAAAACCTGGTAGCTTGTTTTTGGTAAGTTCTATGGGTTCACTGGTTTTACATTAACTGGTGTCTGTTTGTTAAGAGTCGCCAGCATTACAGTTTTGAACTATCAGGAAGTTGATCAATCAATTAATCAAAGAATTGAATATTTTGAAGGAAATATTCTATGGGTGCTTTTCCAGGTCCAGAATCATAGATGATATGGCCATGTGAAGGATCAAATTCTGACTTTGTAGAGTTCCTGATTTGTCCAAACTGAAGAAAATGGGACCTTCGTATAGGATAGTGGCCCAAGGAAAATTGATGGCCATTCCATGTGTTATTTTCCTAGATGATGAGAAGAGGATAGAAACATGTAAATGAATAAGCAGAATTGGACGCATTGAAACTCATTCTTAAAACTGGTTTATAAGAAAAGGGAGCTGATCGGCTTAAAAAATATGGTTCTATGTATTCTACGTGAAATTTGGAATCCTAACATTTTAAGCTTCCTAACCGACATATACGACGACTTATCGTATTCAGTTGGGTGACTTTTCGGATCCTGTCTTTGAATAGCAACCCTCCCCATATCATCCCATCTGCAACAACGGTCATAGAAACGCAATTATACTGATCTCATACTCGATATAGTGCATCCGAGCCCATACTCAGGTTTTGCTGTAAACTAGAGTTGCTCATATGAAGGCTAGAATAGATGATGGCAAGAATAGACTGGAAACTTGCTTCGCAAAAGTAGATAAGAAGGATAGATGGGCCCTTGAATTAAAAACCATTTTTATAATTTCAGGGTCTATAGTACATTGGCGTTAGTTCTAATGTGACCGTGAGGCTGTGAGCTACTTTCTAGCCTGTAAAACAAGGCCCCGAAAAGCAGCTTGATCTTAATCATATGGTAATTTAACATAGTTTTATTTGAACATGATTCTTAGGAGCTCATATTCATATCTTATGAAACGAGAATGCAACCAATGGTTAGGATTAAGATAGATAATGTATCCAAATGCTATCTTTATGTGGCTTAATTGGCGGCTCAGATCATTTCATTATAATCTAATGGCTGATAAAGAATCATTCCATTATAGAATCTCTATAAAAATAGAAATGAAAACTACCAAATAATTAAAAAATAAAATCATTTAATTAAAAAATAAAATCATTTCATTATAAACAAATTAAATAACAGAATCTCAATCTCTCTGTAAATTCTGTAACACCGTGCCGTAGGTACGGACACACACTAGTATATATATATATATATAGAGCCAACTAGTTCTCATTTTGAAGGTCATCTTTCATTGTCTTTTCTTTTTTGTTTCTGTCAGGTTATGCATTTGTTATAGCATATCCTTTGAATCACCTTAGCCAACATGACTTATCTTTAATATCCAAATTTTTTAACATGTATTGAAGTTTAGTCTTATATATCATTTTGGCTGCAACTAGCTCAAAGTATAAACCCAGATGAGATAGAAGTTGGAATTGATGAACTTCTCCTTTCACTGAAAAGAAAATTTATTTGTTTGGCTTCTTTAAATGATTTTTGTGTGGATGAAATGAGTTTGAAAGTTATGTCATAAGCTTTGATTAGGAACTAACTCATCTGCACTCTTATCCAGGGAAAGCAATTGCAAGTACTACTTTATATTAGTGATCGCTGTAATCACTCTTAGTTCCATAAGTTGAAGGTTTAGGCATATAAAAAACCTCCAAAAGCATATGGTTTGAACTCTTGTATGAATATTTTTGCTGGTTAAATATGCAACAGTTTCAGGCTTTACAAAGGTTAATGTAAAATAAAAGAGAAGAGAGTAACATGTCTGGTGTTGTTGTCATTCTAATCCACTGACATGAGTTTGAGTCTCCCACAAACTCTAAAAGTATAATGTGAATATATGGATAGTGACATCTTTTTTATTATTAGAGGGAGTAAATATCCGGTTTCATGCCGGTAGACATCTGGATAACAATACAATTTTATTTATCTATTTTCCTAATATATTATTTCTTATCGTAAATATCTATAAAATTATAACAAATATTTGCCAAAAAAAAAAAAAACTGAAGGCCTCAGGTTCGAATCTAGGTTAGTTATGTTACCTAATTAATGTTAGGCGGAATGTGTCATTATCATTTTTTTACATGCTTTATTTCAATAAAATCATCAAAATAGAAACCATGAAAAATTATAGATTGAACACAAACAGAAGAATTAGAAAAAAAATCTGTATGTAGAAGATGATTTAAACCAAGTTGAGAAAGTCTCGGTCTTTAAGAATTTATTAGCCCCGCTTTCGGTGCTTTACGGATCTTTTGTGGCTAACGTTTTCCCAGGATTACTTGGTTGCTTCTTGTAAAACATACACTCTTTTTTTCAAGAACTTGAATTTGGAATCAATGATGGAAACTTTCTTTATATATGAAAACTCTCTAAAATTACCTAAGACTTATGAAAATAAGATTGAATGTAATAATGAATAAAAAATGAACCTAATGACTAAGGGTGGAAATGGGCCGGGCTTCTAGGCACGGGCCCGGGAAAAACTCGGCCCGGGCTATTACCTGGTCGGGACAGGCCGGCCTGTCTCGGACTTAGGCCTGATTTTTTTAATATAAAAAATTATATAAAAAAATTTAATTAAATATATTTTATAAATATATATTTTTATTTATTTTAAGCCCGGACTGAGCCGGGCCGCCCATTTTAAAGCCCGGCCTGGGTTTTTTTTTACCCCAGGTCGGGCCCGGGCTTTTTTGCCACTCCTATTAATGATTTCTTTTTATAGACATTGAGGGTTGCATTTGAAAATGTACCATTATGTCAAAATGTACATCACTTTAAAAATCATTACTCTCCACTGAAGTCTTTTAACCTTCTTTCCCATTAAAGAACACATCATTTCCAAGGAACCTTTAAGTCCAAAAGTTAAATATTTTCTTATTAAAGATTATACTCATTCATCTCTTATATATATATATATATGAGTAATAATATACCTACTTAAAGTTTCTACTTCATTCTCACTGTAGCTACAGTGAGCTACAGTAACTCACTGTAGCTATAATAAGAGGGGTGTAGAAACTTTAAGTAAAACTTTAACTATGTTTTTCATTTTTGTATATATATAAATAGACATGTTTATATTTAGAAAATTTTCCTACGATTAAAACAATTTAGAATAGTTTAAACAGCTAATTCTTGAGCTGATAGTCTTATTAGTCGTTTTGATGCTCTTGTGACTGGAATGAAGTATTCAATTATGCTTTACAGAAAAGAATTAACTGTATAATTTTGCATGAGGGTTTTGTTTGTGGCTCTTAAGTTAACCATGTGCAAGCCGGCAGAGAGATTTATGAGCCTATTATCCAGTAAGTTGGTGAAGCAAAAAGATTAAATAATAATATTAAAGGGGAATATTGATATGTATGCCCATTTGGAATTTGACTAATCTTCAAAGTTCAAATATAGAGTGTGTGGTTTGGTGGAGCTGAGGTGCATTCTCCTTCATAATCATGGGGTCCTACCCATCTGATGACATAATACAATGAATCAGTGGGCCTTTGCTTAATTAGAGTCTGATCATCAGAGTTATGATGGGTATGTGAATTGTGAGATCGTGAGAATATTCTTTGATCAATGGTTGCTTAAATGTTGAATATATAAAATAGATTCTATTCTTGGAATCATTGTCAGTTTAATTATGAAACTCTTATTATAGAAACAAGAAAATCCCAACTAACTTCTTTGGATTATAAGATTCTTGAGCTTTTTTTTTGGGTGGTCAGAAATTACTTGTCAGCTTACACAATTAAGTTTTGTTATTAATTTGCTAAGCATTTATTGAAAAGAGATGAAATTACATTATATCATAAAATTAAAACACGACACTGTAAATTACAAAGATTGAATGAAACTTGGAAAAAAGAAAAAAAGGCCAAAAACAAAAACAAAAAGCCTCATCATCGTCGGTTATTATACAAAATGCCCAAACTTTTCAAAACTTGGGCCGTCGGAGAGGGCTCTATATGTTGCTTTCTTTTCCTGTGTATATGATACATTTTTTTTTTTTTTTGGTTTTTTTTTAAAAACTTTTATAACATAAATTAATTAACCTCACTAGAAAAAAGAAGAAGAAGAAGCAAAAGTCAAACCTAGCCGTTGACTTGGGTGATTTAGAACTGAGAAATGCATCGTCTATGGCAAGCAGTGGTTCTCTTTTTCTGTTGCTTAGTTTCTTCTTTCCAGACCTTGCCAATATCCTGTGCAATTCTCACAGCATCTGATGATGCACCAGAGAGCCCTCTCCTTGTGAACCCAACTGCATACAGACCAGCATTTCCTTTCCAGCCATGTGGAAATGGTGCCTTTGGGAATCCATTCTTTGAGAAAAATTCACTTTCCTGAAGCCAAGAAGGAACATTGCTTCGGTACCCAGTAGCTAGCACTATAGCATCAACCTCAAGTTTTTCGCCGTTAACAAGTTCAGCTTGGCCACATGAAACCCTCTTGATTCCAGGCACCACGTGGATGTCACCGGATCTTATTTTCTCCAATGCTCCGATGTCCAGTACCGGAGTCTTTCCCATAGTGTTTTTTAGTGTCAATGGTCCCATTGATGGCCTCTTTAGCCCATAGCTCTCTGTGTTTCCGAGTATGAACCATGTTAAAATCAACAGTAGCTTATCAACAAGCCAAAATGGTAGCCATTTCATCATCAATGTCGCCAATTCAAATGTTGATTTCCCAAAGATTTCCCTTGGTAACACATGAACCTGTAGGCCAAAAACCAGAACTTGATCAGATAAAGATTCCAATCTTTTTATTATTTAACACAAAAAAAAAAAAAAGATAAAAATTACTAGTATTGATGATAACTTACCGAGCTACGAACAACCATTGATGGAGAGGCATTGTGGTTGCAAAGATCAAGAGAAAGTTCCATGCCAGAATTGCCACAGCCGACAACAAGTACTTTCTTTCCTTTGTATTTTTCGCCGGTTTTGTAATCACAAGCGTGAATAACTTCGCCGCCAAAATCTGCTAATCCTTCAATGTCAGGCAAAACGCGCTCAGCATTTTCACCGGTGGCCACCACAAGCCACCGGCAAATGTACTCAAACTCGGTCTTGGTACTTGAGCCAGCTGATGAAACGGTCTTGACCCTCCACAAGCCACTGGTCTCATCATATCTAGCTGACTGGACACACTCGTTGAACCGTGGGTTGATCTCGAATTGCTTAGCGTATGACTCAAGATACTGAATGAATTGTCTCTTTGTTGGGTACTCGGGGAAGTGTTCAGGGAAGGGTAGTTTAGGAAGTTGGCAGAATTGTTTAGGAAGGTGAAGTTTAAGCCTGTCATAGGTGCGTTTTTGCCACAAAGATGCTATGCATTCAGCTCTTTCGAGCACAACAAAGGGCACCCCTTGGTCTCTTAGGCAAGCAGCTGTGGCTAGCCCAGATGGTCCTGCCCCGACTATGACTGGACCATTTACCCAAATGCATCTGCGGGATAAGAAATCTTCATGATCAACAAGACGAAACAAATTCTCCATTTTGATTTTTTTTTATAAAAAGGATCTTGCTTTGGGATTCGATTGTTCAAAAGAAAGATTGAAATAGAGCGCAAGAGAAATGATTGTTGCTTGCTTTGCTGCTGCTGTTGTTTTTGGTTTGGAGAGTTGGGGGGTGAAGGGTGTCTTATATAGAGGGGAGTTGGCCTCAAGTGATGTGCTTATGTTTATGACTGTAATGTTAGAGTTAATGCGTTTCCAGGGTCATTGTCAATGTCAAATTATCGTAAGCTTGTGGCTGCATTTTTATTAATTTATTCCAATATTTTAATACATTATAATAATTGGATCTTTACTAAACTATACGCCCTTTAAAATAGCATATCTTATTAGGAATTATTTTATTCTTTTCTTGGGAAAGTTAAGACGCGGAGAGCTTTCAATAGTTTCTGTTTGTTTTTGTTATTATCTTTGAGAAATTATAGGAAGCTGCTGCTTATATCATAACAGTTATCAAGTTTAATGGTAACGCTTCCGTTACTGCAGTTATATGTAATAAATGAAACGTGATTGAAGATTCAGTAACAACTACTAACAAGTAAAGATTCAAGAAGGGTATCTCAAAAAAAATTAATATGGAAATAGAGGGAGAATTAGGGAGCATGAAAGTGACACGTCATCCTCATCTGATTCTATGGGCCCGCAAAGAGTGTTAAGAGAGAGCCCACAGTGAAAATTTTCAAGAAAATGAGAAGCGCACGTGGCAGAGAGTGAGTGATGACTAGGACATAAGTGATGTGCCCACGTGGAGTGGATGAGCCAAGTTGCCAACCGGGGGAGGGACACACGTCACGATATAATCTTGGACCCCCACAAGAGTCCGAGCCTTGGGATTGAGACTTGTAAAGCTGGTTCGGCCCACAAAGCCCATTCTGCCAACCACCTTCTTCACCACACTGCTGCCATGTGTCGGTCCCACACTTGTCCACAGACTTTTATTTTACTATTTTCCATGCAGACGCACTGGCACTCGCTGTTGTTGTGATTGCTCTACCGAGTTCTCCAACAACCCATCCAAAAAAAACCTGCTCCCTTTCTTCTCGATTTCACACCAAAAACCCTTCTTGCTTTCCCTCTTAATAAATTAATCTCATCTCTTAAATGATTATTATTTTTAATTGTTATGATAGTAAATGGTGATATGCTGATATTACATTTGGATACAACTTAATTTTGTAAAATAATTTAACAGTAATTTGCGTATGGGTCGTATAGTAATACTACATAGCATCATCCGTAAGTAACACCAATCACATCTCTTCGGCTATTAGTAAAATATATATATATATATATTTACATTAATAACATTAAAGGTGCATTTCCGCGACCCTCACATCTACGAGACATATTTGTTCGTGTTAGGAGGATATAAGAGCTCGTATGATCATGTACGACTTTATCTGCATAGGAAACATACCCGCTTGAGAAGTGATTGTGAACATACATGACTAAAATCTTGGGACTCCGGGGGCTGTATAGATTTATATGAACTTCGTGCTTGCTATTTGCGTGTGTGGTAGTTTGAACCTTGGATATATATATATATATAGATTTCAAGTCACCATATGATCATATTACTTATGCACTTAGAACATATATATGCTCTTTAAAACCATGAGTGGTAACACATATATTTCCACGAAAATATGTTGGTCACACACGGAGAATAAATTTTATGGGATCAAATTTGTGTGGGACTAAGCACCCTCAATGTGCACATTCTCAAAGTGAACAATTGTGTCCGTAGTCGGAGAAAAATAGTACCTTAAAATATTATTTTCATTACATTTGGTAAATGTTCTCTAAGATATATTAGACGAATATAAGTTGTACTGGAAAAAAAAATGTTAACGAAAGGATATTAGCATATATTGTAACGTAGTCAAGCACTTTAAGGGAGGTTGCAGATAGTAATCTTGTGCTAAAAATATAAATAAATAATAATTATATTTAATATAATTGAATTGAATTTTTGACAAAAAATAGTAATAATAAAGGAAGCTGCTGCGTGGTCGTAGGAGAGAAACTCTAGATAGGGCAAATTTGCATGCGATGTTGATCATGTTTGCAGGTAGTAGTTGCATCTTTTAATGTAACTAGGGAAATATTCTTCATGGTAACTAAAAATCACCAAGAAATATTGTTAAAGATTCTTTACATTGAATCTTCGTCAAGTAATAATAATTACTATATAAAACCTTGATGTTCGTTTAAAGAATAATGCGACACGCGTCCTCATGATTAAGAATGTAAAAGTTGGTTTTGAGCTTTTATTAAGTTTGATTATATATGGTGGATACATAACATGATTAATTAATTAGGGTTTAGGGTTTACCATAGGCATAGTTAGGGATGATAAAAATCTCTGCGGATCTGTGGGTTCACGAGACCCGATATGTTGAGGCATATAAGAGGATAATTTTTTATATTCATTGGTCAAACGGGTTGGATACGAGTACTGACATCCCATTAAAATAGAGATAAAATCCTTGTATGAACGTCGACCCATATGAGGTTGATAGTTAGGAATAGATAAAGGAATAATTTTCGAATCTGTTAATTGAACATAACAAATATAAATATTGACATCTTTATATCATATCGGCTTACGATCTCTAGGCGTATCAAGTACAATATAGTATTGATGAAGAGTATTGAGTTGGAAAAATTATATATTGGAATTGGATAGGGTGCGTCCCACAAACCCACTTGGTGGTATCGAGTAAAAATTCAAATTGACGAAGAGGGCAGCATGTGCATGAAGCCTCGAATTCCTATAGCGTCTCTCCTTTTTATGAAAAGATTTTTAGAGCTATGAGTTTGGCGTTTCTTATTCAATAATATTCTTTGGAAAATGAGTAGTATCATCATTCCAACTTTGCTTTATTTGCTCATTACCCCAGCCCCATTTGGAGAAATAACGAGGGAAAAATCAGCGAAATTTTTTGATATTTGATAAAATTAAATGATTTTATTTTTTTGTTATAAAACTATTTGAAACCCTTTTCATAGTTAAAAATCTTAAATTTTTATTTAAAAATTTTTAAATATTGATTGAAATTTGAAATCCCTAATAATTTTATACGAGTTTCGAGATAATTTTTTGTCATAATTTAAAAAATTAATTGGAATTTGGGACGTTTTTTCTTACAAAATCACAAATCAGGAGATGGGATGAGATGTCTCAATTACCGTTTCTATCTCATGTTTTATAATAAGAACCAAAATATTTATACAAAATCTCATGTAGATTATTTCACTAATTTTAAAATATTATAGAGATTTCTTTTAATTTCACTAAATATCAGGATGATTTTGATATCTCAAACCAAACAATAAACTTCCAAATGAAACTTAACAAAAAGATAGACTCAAAAATATAAACTTAATAAGTCATATCCCATGCATATGATATGATAGGTATGTGATTTTGTTATCCCTAGCCATCACCAACAGCCTTGCATTGCTCCACATCCAGCTAGCTAGTTTGTGATCGATTTAGCTATTGAGGAATCTTTCTACTTTTAGAAGATTTTTAATCTTCTTTTATAGCAAGTTCCTTGGTCTTTCATTAAATTTTTTTTTTTTTACAAGGTCGGCGGTACACTAAAATATGCTAAACTTTTTTGGAATCTATAATAAGCTTGGTTCACGCGTAAAGAAAAGTTCCAGAAAAAGGCGAAATCAATTAGGATATCACTCCCTTAATTCTGTCATCAAGTTTATATACACTTGCAAGAATATGCTTAGTTAACCCCAAGGGTTGCCTCAGTGGTAAAGGCTTTGAGCTTGAGTGGTTTGCTCCCTCTCAAGTTCAAGGTTCGAATCTCACTAGATGCATTTCCTTGGGGCCATGCCCCCTGGTGTGAAAAAGCCAGCGACTTACCCTCATCTGTGTTGGGAAACTTCTGAGGGCACGGGGCACAAGTCTCGGGGATTAGTTGAGGTGCACGTAAGCGGGCCCGGACACCCAGGTTATCCAAAAAAAAAATGCTTAGTTGCCAACTTAATTCAAAGGGCAGAAAGTTCTAATTCATATATATATATATATATATATATATATATAGCCATTCTCCCATGCGAACATCCGTATGAAAATATCGTGAGTAACGTGTTAGGGAAAAAATACCAAAAAAATACAAATATTTTGTGGTACATCCATACAAAATTTTCATATAGACACTCGCATCTGATAATTCACACATACATATACATATACACATACACACACATACACACATACCTATATACATACATGTTTATGCAATTAGCTTTTAATGGTGCCCTAAGATAAGAGATATAGAGAGAAACATACTTGTAATTTTTTAAGGGTTTCTCTCTTTTTGGTTGCTAATATTTATATATCCCCTTGTTAGTAAAAATAAATAAAATGTGCTAGAATTAAAGAGGATCGAGTGGAGACCGAGTATGATCGCTAGGTGGATGCTTAAGGACGTTAATGGGTAGCTAGTATTTTATGGTACGAAATTTGTCTATTATGAGTTGGGCATGAGGTATTTTAATTTATCTATTATATGAGTTGGGTCTGAGGATTTTATTTTATTTATTTTCTATGTACATTTTGATAGTTGGTGGTGTTTATGATTTCGTTATAGATATTTTGAGATAGTTCAACTATATATTGCTCATTAATTTGTTTTTTTTTTAATTCAAATATATAATTTTTTGGTTCAAAAAATAAATAAAAATATTCCCATAGTTTTGTATAATTTATGTAGAATCACTACTTATATGTGATCTTGTAATTAGTTTATCAACTAACATCCATATATCAAGGGATTGATGCATGTTCTTCTCACAACATTAATGTTGACATTATCCATATTTTGTTGTGTGTGTCGCTTTTGTTATTTTTATTTTAATTTTCTTAGAGAATATATTGAATATGATGATGAAACTTGATATAACTTTAAGGATTTTTTATTTTAATTTGAAAGTTCACATAAATAGTTTTTTTGTAAAAAAAATAAAGACTATTATATTAAATCCTCTACAGAACTCACAGGGTATGAAATCTTATACGTTAAGTCATCCTTTAAAAATATATTGATTATGAGTTTTGAAAATGAGAAAAATCATATATAGGCAATGATTATTTAAATGTTCTTTCATGAAATTTAAAATTGAATATGCATGGTCGGTGTATTGCATCATTTCTACAAGATTCTTGCCATCTTTTTATAAATATCATTTGAGACTTACAAATTAATTAAAAAAGTTTTGATACTCTCACTCTCAGTCAATTGAATTTTTGACATGGGTTTCTCTAAACCAATCATGTAAATAAATATATATGATAAGTAGATTTAGATTTAGTGTTGAGTTGAATTTTATGCTGAATTTTTTATAAATGGATATTAATAATTATTAGATAATTATTTAAATATAATTGAATCTTAATTATACATAATTATTAAAGCACGAGTGATATAAAATTATGAAAAAAAATAATAATTTAGAATTAGATCCAAATTTATTTTTATAATGTATAATTCTCTCTTATTATTATTTTTCTTTCTCTTTTTTATTGTTATTAATTTCCACTAGAGTGTGGTGGAGTCTCCTTACGTCTTCACATTTCTTTATGGTCAACCAGAGGTTAGAGAATCTAAATCTTTTATTAATTAGTTTCAATATATAATAGAATGTGGTAGTTAGGTTCAAATTCAATTAATGTTTAAGAACAGGGCCCCAAAAGATTTCAACAACTATAGTCTTCATTAAACCTTTTTAGCCCCCCTCTCTCTCTCTCTCGTAATTTTCTTATGCATATTTAATTGAATTGTATGGCATTTTTACTCTAATTGCTCACAACTTCAAAATGTTTAATACCCTCTCATTATTGTTTTAGCTTTAAAAAACTACACCTAGTAGCCATACCCAATCATTAAACAACATAAAAATAAACCTCTTTCTTTTAAAGATGGCAATCCATCATTATAGGATGGATCATGATCTGTTAATCTCGATCTCATTTTGATCATGGATTTGAGATGAAAAATAGTCTCAAATCTTATATTAATTTTTGAATCGGGATGTTTTCCTAGACAGTACAGCCCGAGGGATCTCAAATTTCTTTTAGGACTTGAAATTTTTAAAAATTCGAGATTTCAGGACCAAAAAAAATCCTCCTACATCTCAATTGGAATTCAGAATTCTCTACCATTCATATTCTTCCCTAGGGCTAGTAGAAAAAGGCTAATTAATTATATGTATTGACTAGCAAATCCCAAGTAATAACTATGAATCCTTTGTTCTTTTAACTATAGGACTTATTAGTTCCCTCATGTATAAACATATAAATTACAGAGGCTTAAAGAATAATGATGGTCATATGGCATGATGAGAACTCTTGAAGAATATAAGAAAGAGCCAAAAAAGAACAAAGAAAATCTTAACAAATCTATATGGGCACATTAGAAACTTAATTTATTTGTAGTTTTTTTAGGGTAAGTATAACAATAGAACCTTAGAAAGATTTAGAAGATCTTTACAAATTCAAAAACCATCATCTTGTTTTATCTCATGCCACTCACAAACTCAGTCACTAATATAGCAGTTAACAAAACAACAAATTCTAATTAATTCTAGTAGGAATATTTCTTTACATGTGTTTGGATTTTGTTCACATAATTTCAAAACATAAAATCTTAGTAAAATGATTGGCACCAGAACCTATATCATTATAATTTCTTGTTTGATATTTTTGTCATCAATTTGAAAATATTAACATGATCACTACATAACTATATGGTCAAAATAACATCATGTTTTTTGCATTTATAAAACTTAAAAGTTGATTACATTTAGATTCCATTTCAGTGGTTGCTAGGGTTTTTATCACAAATATTAGGGGACATTGTTACTCAACTTGAGATGGCATCTTGTATTTACATGATATATATATATATATATATATATATATATAGCTGACTTTTTGTAAGATTATGTAAATAGAATTGAGGGCATTTAGAGGCCGTCCAAGCTAAAGCTGACTGTATTTGCTAGAAACAATGAACTGGTGGGTTTATTTTTATTAGTTTCTTGTGATTTTAAGAGGGAGATTTGGTGAATTCTTGAGCTGTTACTTTGATAGATATATAAGGTTCATGTTATAAGTAAGGTTTGGGAAGATACTGATGTATACAGTTTTACTCTTTCTTTTTTTTTTAGAAAGGTTATTTCTATGGTTAATACCCTTGACAAAACGGATAACAAATTAATATTTAATCATCACGTTACGAAGATATGAGAAAATGTAAAAAATTAAAAATTAAAAATTAAAGAAAAGGCCATGTGTGTGTGGTTCGAGGATACTAAAATGACATATCTATAAAAAAAAATTAAAAAAAAAAAAGACTTAAATACAGTCAAAATTGATTTTAGTTTATCTTTTTTTAGAGGAGGCCAAGCTAGTATGCATAATAAGATGTAAATAAATATTTATGGTGAAATTTTAAATTTCAAATTGTACAATGAATATATCATATCATTTGTATATATATTTAATAAAATTATCTCATTTATACATTTATCCTAACAATTATATGATTGGTGATTTAATATGAATAAATACATTGTAACTATCATTAGCTTGTTGTATAATGATTGGCATATATATATATATTCGTTTGAAGAGAATTAATGTTTTTGTAAATATTAGACAATACTTAAATTCCAGCATGGGATGAATCTCTAGCTACCTAATAATTAAACCTTATTCAATTTTATTTTTTAAATATTATTGTTAGATAATGAAAGAAAATCTTGAATTCACTGTATATTATTTACAATGATATGGGTCTTTATATAGGTAATATATCAAACTAAAATAGGAATGAAAGAATACTAATAAAGGAAATATAATAATGTCACAAATCATAAGGATTCTAAAATCATATCTTGGGGATTCTAATCATATCTTTGAGATCGTTTCCATAATAAGGATTTCCTTAACATTTCCCTCAAACTCAAGTTGGTGACGAAGGAACAAGCTTGAGGTTGCATCTTGAAAATGAAGGTCGGAGTCTTGATGTAACACCCCGGATTTTCATGACTTGTTTGTCATGGTGGTTGAGGTTCGTAAGTTGACCTAGTTCAACACAATTGTGATGAGATGAGTAGACTGTAAGAATTGGCATTTGTGGCGTATTCTTGTCAGCGTTCGAATGAAGTTTAATTCGCATTCTGATGGATTCTTTCATACATTCGAACGATACTTTCCAGATGACTTGTGTTCGAGAGGCGTTCGTTGGAGCGTTTGAACGCATATACGAGGTCTGTGATTCGCATTCGTCTCACGTTAGAAAGTCTATTCTAACGAAATCATCCAGAATATTCATGTGTGTATGGCTTTCGAGTCGAGTTCGAACGACCCTGTGATTTTTGACCAATTAAATTAGAACACTCAAGAAATTTAGGGCTACTATAAATAGACCCTCCTCATGAAAACCACGACCTTGACCACCATTTTCCCTTTATTTCTACTTCAAATATCAGCTCTAAGTAAGCTTTAAGGGTGTGATTTCCTTGCATTTTCAAGAGCTAGTGAAGCAAGATAAGTTTCTCATCCTTTATTCTTTCATTTCTTCATGATTTCAAGTTCATCTAGTAGACCCAAGCATGACCCACGAAAATCATTTATGGTAGAGACAATTATGAAGCTAATCATGCATAAATGAACGATTATTTTCATGAATTGTGCAAGATTTGAGATGGATTAGAGCTTAGGGATTTTGTTGATAAAAACCCTTGAAACACAAGCATTGTTCATGTTCATGTTGCTTGATAGTGTTGATTTGAGTATGGTTTAGCAAGATTGATGATGATTATCATGATTATGAGTTTGGGTTAGTGTGATTCAAGGTCATGAAACATGAGTGTGTGATGAGCGGATATATATCAATATTTACCGCCCCTTTTACTTAATATTTTGTTTAGTTTCTCGGGTTTGATGAATGTTTTGAGGTGTTTTAGTTTATTTTGCAGATAAAATAATATTGGGACACAATGAAATAATTTAGGACGAAATGTGGGTTAAATAAGGGTAAAAATTGGACTTGACATATTAATTTTGGAGATTGGAAACTTGAAAGGGCGTTTTAACGAAGTGCAGTTTTGGAAATTCCAATTTTGCGCATCTGTCGTATTTTGGGCATAACTTTTTACTCCGATATCGGATTGAGCTGATTAAAGTTTCAGATTAAAGAATACTCAAATATCTACAACTTTGAAAGATAAAATAATTTCGAATTCTGAACATTTCATGCCCGAAATTGATGAACCATCCAAAAGTGTGTTGTGTGTAATTATTAAAGTCATTTTCAATCATTTTCAAAGCAAAAAATAAATTAATAAATAAATAATAAAAATTATCAAATCACCACCAAACATGATAAGCAATTAGTGGAGCAATTAATAATGGATTTGGTGGAGCAATTAGTGGAGCAATTAATAATGGATTTGGTGGATGATTTGATAAAGGCAAAATTTTGCCTATAAATACCAAGCCATTTCATTTGTAAATTCATACTTTCTTCTAAGGAATTCCTTAAGAATACTAAGAAGATTGTATCCTGTTTGTTTATTTACAGCTTTCAGTAATTAATTTCCGCTTTCGCACTTTATTTTCTTTACTTTTCAGTTTTTACTTTCCGCAATTTACTTTTACGCACAATACTTTTCTTTCTTTAATTTTCAGTTTTTACTTTTCAGTAATGAGGAGGTAACTCCCCTTTGCTGGGGTAAAAGGTACAACTTTTATTACTAATATTTAGATTAATCTCCCTTAATTATAATATATAAACTAGTTAAAACCTGACTTAACGAGGATACCGCCATATTAGTCGGTTGGTAATTATTTAAATTGGTTTTAACCTCACTTAACTGGATACCGCCTGATTGGTCGATTGGTAATTAATTATTAATTTGACTTAATCTGGATACCGCCTATATGGCTGGTTGGTAATTATCATGCAAAGTTAATATATTATATTAAGGGAGATATCTAAAATAGAAGTAATAAAAGTGAATCATTTTACCTCAACATTTTCTTTTATTGTACTTTTACTTTATTTACTTTTCAGCAATTTACTTTCAGCATTTACTTTTCAGCAATTTACTTTCAGCATTTACTTTTCAGCAATTTACTTTCAGCAATTTACTTTCAGCATTTACTTTTCAGCAATTTACTTTCAGCATTTACTTTTCAGCAATTTACTTTTAGCAATTTACTTTCAGCATTTACTTTTCAATAATTTACTTTCAGCAAAAAATGAGTTGTTTAATATTTTGTTGGCTGTGCATATGGAGAATGGTAAATATAATCGGAGAATTTACTTATTCAGTAATTTAGAAAGAAAGAAAACAACTAGTAACTTGCAGTAGAAGTTTCACCTGATTAGTCACTAACTTCTTTATTCTCTTTTCTCTTGTCATTTTGCTTTTGTGTGCATTAGTTTTATTATCCTTTTACTTTTGTAAAATATTTGTGGGTATCATTGCTGTAAACACTCACGAGACTACAACTCGTCCACTAAGAACACCTAGGGGTTTAAAGGCTTGTTGCATATGTTAAATGCAACCGTGATCCCTACGAAAGTGGCTTAGTTTAATTTTAATTGTTTCTTGTATTTTATTTTGTTGTTTTGCTCGAGGACTAGCAAAATGTTAGGTTTGAGGGTGTGATGAGCGGAAAATATATCAATATTTACCGCCTCTTTTACTTAATATTTTGTTTAGTTTCTCGGGTTTGATGAACGTTTTGATGTGTTTTAGTTTATTTTACAGATAAAATAATATTGGGACACAATGAAATCATTTAGGACGAAATGTGGGTCAAATAAGGGCAAAAATTGGACTTGACATATTAATTTTGGAGATTGGAAACTTGAAAGGGCGTTTTAACGAAGTGCAGTTTTGGAAATTCTAGTTTTGCGCATCTGTCGTATTTTGGGCATAAAGTTTTACTCCGATATGGGATTGAGCTGATTCAAGTTCCAGATTAAAGAAGACTCAAAGATCTACAACTTTGAAAGACAAAATAATTTCGAATTCTGAAGATTTCATGCCCGAAATTAATGAACCATCCAAAAGTGTGTTGTGTATAATTATTAAAGTCATTTTCAATCATTTTCAAAGCAAAAAATAAATTAATAAATAAATAATAAAAATTATCAAATCACCACCAAACATGATAAGCAATTAGTGGAGCAATTAATAATGGATTTGGTGGAGCAATTAGTGGAGCAATTAATAATGGATTTGGTGGATGATTTGATAGAGGCAAAATTTTACCTATAAATACCAAGCCATTTCATTTGTAAATTCATACTTTCTTCTAAGGAATTCCTTAAGAATACTAAGAAGATTGTATCTTGTTTGTTTATTTACAGCTTTCAGTAATTAATTTCCGCTTTCGCACTTTATTTTCTTTACTTTTCAGTTTTTACTTTCCGCAATTTACTTTTACGCACAATACTTTTCTTACTTTAATTTTCAGTTTTTACTTTTCAGTAATGAGGAGGTAACTCCCATTTGCTGGGGTAAAAGATACAACTTTTATTACTAATATTTAGATTAATCTCCCTTAATTATAATATATAAACTAGTTAAAACCTGACTTAACGAGGATATCGCCATATTGGTCGGTTGATAATTATTTAAATTGGTTTTAACCTAACTAAACTGGATACCGCCTGATTGGTTGGTTGGTAATTAATTATTAATTTGATTTAATCTGGATACCGCCTATATGGCTGGTTGGTAATTATCATGCAAAGTTAATATATTATATTAAGGGAGATATCTAAAATAGAAATAATAAAAGTGGATCCTTTTACCTTAGCATTTTCTTTTATTGTACTTTTACTTTATTTACTTTTCAGCAATTTACTTTCAGCATTTACTTTTCAGCAATTTACTTTTCAGCAATTACTTTCAGCATTTACTTTTCAGCAATTTACTTTCAGCATTTACTTTTCAGCAATTTACTTTCAGCAATTTACTTTCAGCGTTTACTTTTCAGTAATTTACTTTCAGCATCTACTTTTTCGCATTTAATTTTCAGTATTTAATTTTCAGTATTTTACTTTATGTCTTTTATTTTATTTAAGTTTTTACTACCCGTAAATATGTGTCGTAACTAAGCCAGTTATCTGGGGTTGTGATGAAATCCAATATCACCGGTTTATAAGGGGTTATTTTATAGTTTGGTTAATTTAAAGGTTTACTTATTTAGTCTTAAGCTTAATGCTTCTTGTTGTCTCATCACCAATAAGATTGATGTGGTAAATCTAAAATAAACTTGACAAAGGAATTTTAGGTTTCAACCTTAGACTTAATAGCCCACGATCTTCCTTGAGGATAGATAACCCTTTAATAGATTTCCTTACATGATAGACATATACCTGTCGGGCGGGGGTAGCCATAATTGGAACTTAAACTTAATGAATCCAGGTAATTTGGTTGACATAGACATATGGTTCAATTGGGTTAAACTGGGTATTTGCATCTGACCATCGACAGAGGCTTTCGCATAATTTCGTGTTCCAGGTTAGTAAACCAATTTATTACACAAACATAAAATAATCACTCCATCTCTTAAAAGATATTAGAAAGATTCACAACCCTAGATCTTTGAGTCTTTTGTTATTTTCCTTAGTATTTTCTTTTGTTTATTTTATTTATTTTAATTAAGGAAAACCACATTCAACCAATCAAACAATCATTCTCTTCTCCATTTAATTAGATATTTGTAAATAAATAGATTCAACAATTAATAATAACAGTAGGAATTAAGTTCTCGTGGGATCGATATTTTTATACTACTTGAACGATACGTGCGCTTGCGTTATACGTGTGTGTTTACGTCGGTCAGTGTGATGGGTTAGGTTTGAGATAGCATGATAAAGAGTGATTATGCGTTGAGCATGCTTAGTTATTGATATTTGTTATAGCTTGTGCTTAGGTAAGCTAGAGAGAAGGTGAATTGTCATGCTTAGTGATGATGATACTGTAATGGTAAGCAGTATCGTGAGAAATGGCGATCGATGAAGTCGTTGTAGATATTATGAGATGACCAATAAAAGTTGTGGGTTATGATAAGATTGTTGGGTGTTAGCGACTACGTTGGAACAAATTCTTTTCAATCCATTGTAGGAATGTCATGACACAAGTATGAATCGTTAGTAGTTTAGTTAGAATAGCATCTCGAATAGCCCATGATATTACACTACAAGAAAATATTGGATTACCAACTGATATTACCGACCGAAAATATTATGTCGGTAAAAATCATTAAATACCGACCATTTAAAGATTAAGAAATTTTTTAACCCAATACTGATCATTTACCGACCGATAAACTATCGACAGACTAATTCGTCAGTATATCGTCGGAAAAAGATGCATTGAGCACAAACTTAGCGCCAAGAAATGGAACCAAGCTTTTACTAACGTCTTATCGACCATATTTTCAATCGGTAAATAAAGTCATTTTACTGACCGATGAGATAGGTCGCTATTATTTCAAATTTACTGACCGATTACTTATTGGTCGGTAAGTATGAAATAATTTTATTAAAAATTATTAAAAAATAGATATATATTGATTAAAGATATATCGACCGAATTGTAGGTCAGTAATTACCGATCGATGATAAGTCTGTCGATAATATTAGGCACCTAATAACAATTGAACGCCAATATATGGCACCAAAACTAACATTGTCGGTAAACTACCAACCGAATTAGTCGGTCAGTAAATTTCTAGAATATAAAAATAAACTTTCTTCTTCCACTGTCTCATTACTCACTGTCTTCTTCATTTCCAGATTTCTGCTCACTTCTGCTTCAGTATTGATAAGTTTTTTCTTGCTATTAATTAACAAATATATATTATGTATAAATCAAATTTATTAGGAACTTGTATATTTAGGGATTTTTTTTCCGGTGTGGTTGTATTTAGGTAAGAAAACCAATTTAACTAGGAACTTGTATTATGAGTATGTTGATGATTATTTTGAAGTATATATTATAATTTTATATGCTTCTTTTTGTAACAGGGTGAATTGAAATTTTTTTTCATTTTAATTATAACATAACATAAATGAATTCAAATAGAGGGTGGATGTATGCGAGGCTTACTAATGATGACATACTTAACATGAACTTTATGAATGAGGTACAAGAATTTATTGTATACAATAGTGGTCAGTCGAAATATATGCAAGGCAGTAAGATAAGGTGTCATTGTAAAGTGTGTCATCTTCGGAAGTTTAGAGAAATTGAGGAAGTTAAGTTACATCTGGTGAAAAATGGATTTATTTTAGATTATTATGTATGGGATCGACATGGGGAAACTCTTACATGTAGTGTGTCCTAGCAGTTCACATATAACACATCAACGTGATGGAAACAGAAGCCAAAAATCCATATCACTAAATGGTTTATGATTCTGCTGGCCTTAACTTTTTTAATGATAACCACAGTTTTTTTGATACAGCTGGGTCTAGTTCTCAGACAGATAATCTGGAGGAATCCCATAATCCCTTTACAGAGAATTTTATAAGATGTTGAATTCTTTAGATACAGAGTTGTGGAAAAAGGTGTGAAAAATATTTGCAGTTGTCAGCGGTAGCTCAATGTTTGAATATGAAATCTTAGCAACATTAGTTAGAGAATGCATTTGATAATTAGGTACAATTCATTATAGAAGTGTTACCATAAGACAATACGATGGTGGATAACTTTTATAGTATGAAAAAATTAGTTCAAGGCCTTGGATTGCATGTTAAAAAAATCGATTGTTGTAATAATAGTTGCATGATATATTAGGGTGATAATGTTGTATTGAAAATGTGTAAATTATGTTCTCAACCCAGATTTAAGAACAAAATAGGATCAACTAAAGACAAGAAGGTGACGTATAAGAAGATATATTATCTTCTTTTGACCCCCAATATTGCAACAACTATATGCTTCAGTTGCAACATCCGAGCACATGATATGACACGATAAGCATGAACAAGAATAAGGTGTTATGTGCCATCCATCTTACTTGGAGGCATGGAAGCATTTTAACTGCACTCATCCTTCATTTACATATGAAAGTCGTAATGTTAGATTGGGGTTGTGCACTGATGGTTTTCAACCTTTCAGCCAATCGAGACAATAATATTCTTCATGACCAGTCATAGTCCCTCTGTACAATTTTCCACATGGATGTGCATGAAAGAGCAATATATGTTCTTATCACTAATTGTTCCAGGGCCTTAGAATCCGAAATAAAATATAAATATTTACCTCCATATTTTGATAGCTAAACTACAACTATTGTGGGATGTGGGTGTACATACATGATTTATCGAGAAAATAAAACTTCAACTTGAGAGCTGCATTGATGTAGATAATTAGTGATTTTCCCGCTTACTCGATGCTTTCGGGCTGGACTATATCTAGAAAATTAGCTTGTTATTACTGTATGGAGAACACACAGTCATTCTCGCTCTCAAATAGTCGAAAGACTTCATGGTTTGATAATCACTATAAGTTTCTTCGGCCTAATCATCAATTCAGATGCAACAGAACTCATTTCAGTAGGAATACTACAAAATACTCAACACCACCACCACTCAGAACAAGCAAAGAAATCTTGCAGCAAATTGATGAGCTAGGGTTGAGAAAGGTTACAGAACTTGATGCTGATGAGATTAATAATGATCTAGCATTTTAATACGTAATACATATATAATTGAGGAAGCATCAACATTTTATTCATATTATTTTGAACTTCATGTGAACACGAGGTTCTGACAAGTCCTTGTAATAATGATGGTGGGAATGTTGAAGAGGTTGAAGGAAATCTCAGCATTTTCACATATCTTTGTCGACCATATGGAAGATCAAAGAAAAGAAGATTGGAATATAAAGAAATATTGTCAGCTCACACTTACATCTTGTTGAACTGCACTGAGGTTTTACCGTTTCTGAAGTGAGTATTTTTATTTTTGCAATTATAATTATTTGTATATTTGGGCTTTGTAATGCTTTAAGCAATATATTAGATTGGATTCACGCATGTTGTGGTAATTATTGATGAGAACGTGGCATTTGTTTCTTGCATGAGTATGGACAAATGTTGCTTGAGTTTTGGTGACATTTGGAGTAATGGGAGTTTAGAGAGGCAAGTTGTGCAATAGATATGTATGGTTTATTTGAAGTGTTTGTTTTGTGTAAATAAAAATTTTGGATTATCATAGTTACAGAGAAATCTTTGTCAAAATTCGGTAGAGTAAAGAGGTATTTGAGGTAATAGGTTAAAATGAGTAACTGTAGTTGAAAATATATTTGTGCGGTTTAAGGTAATATATAAAATGACTATTTCAAAATCATCTCAATCCCATTTTTCCTCAGTTGGAAGTTATGAGGCTCCCAATAAAAAAAAATGAAGAAGAAATACCTTTTATGCTGTATGGAATCGATAAGATAGAAAAATTTAAATGATTCGTTTGAAGTTTACTTCAATTAAACTTAATGTTAGGATACAAAAAGTCGAAAGATTTGTTTGATGAACTATTGTAATCACATTGATGTTACTAGACAGTTAGTTTGATTAAAATTAATTTATGCATTCTTGTTCTGATTATATTCTTACAAATATAGCCAGAGGTACCGACTGAGGTCTTCTCCATAGGGGTAGATCTACATCTGGTAGGTCTATTGGGACCCATGATAGTGAGGTCGGTACCAGCTCGCAGCAGCCTCAGACTCCAATATCGGATCCTGATCAGACTCCACTTGCACAGAATCCGATGATATCGCAGCACATAACTGAGATGGATGTCGCAGGTAATGCCAACATTGTGACATCAGCGACATTCAGTATTGGGTCAGGGCAACGTCGTCAACTCACTCTTCGTGAGCCCGAGTAAGTTTCATATTATTATTATTATTATTATTATTATTATTTAATATATGTATATTTTTATTTTTTTTTCTTGTTTTCATTTTCAGTTGGCTGATGAGTGGTAAATAGATCACTATTTTCCACTCCCTTGACTTAAAATTTTGTATAGTTTCTTGAGTTTTGTAAATATTTTGATGTGTTTTGTGGTATTTTGTAGATAAATAAAATAACAGGACTCTCTGGAGGCAATTCGGGGCCAAAGCAGCGGAAAATGGACAAAAAGGGTAAAAATATAAATTTCCTGCTAAAATACGCCGTTTTACTAAAATACGCCGGATACTGCTAAAATATGCCGGACACATGGACCAATCAGAGAAGTTTTTCTACCATGCGTCATTGTTAACATGCGTCTGCCACGTGTCAACATCTGCTAACGTGCGCCAGACATGTGTCACCATCACATATTGCCGACAATCATCATCAACACGTGTCAATGCTGACGTCAGCATCGCGATGCGTAATAACTTTCCGCGTCAGGACATCGACACAATTATTGAGCTGCCGACGCTAAACCCACCACGTGTCCTCATCTCTGGAAGTTTCGTGCCACGTGTCCATCATCAACGGCGCATTGCGACGCGCAATGTTCCACGCGTCGCGACGCTTGAGGTAAAATTTTACCTATAAATTGAGGCCGAATTTCAGAATTCAATTCATACTTTCTTCTAAGGAATTCCTTAATAATACTAAGAAGATTGTATCTTGTTTGTTTATTTACAGCTTTCAGTATTTAATTTTTGCATTAACACTTTCTTTTATTTACTTTTCAGTCTTTACTTTCTGTATTTAATTTTATTTACTTTTACGCAATAGTACTTTCCTTTCTTTACTTTTCTGTTTTTACTTTTCAGTAATGAGGAGGTAACTCCCCCTGCTTGGGTAAAAGGTAAAGCTTTTATTACTAATATTTAGATTAATCTCCCTTAATTATAATATATAAACTATTTAAAACCTAACTTAATGATGATACCGCCTTTATGGTCGGTTTGACTTAATTATAAAATTTGTTTTAACCTCACTAAACTGGATACCGCCTGTATGGTCGGTTGAAATTAATTATAAATTTGACTTAATCAGGATATCGCATATATGGTCGATTGGTAATATCACGCAAAGTTAATATATTATAATAAGGGAGATATCTAAAATAGTAGTAATAAAAGTGGATCCTCTAACCCCCAGCATTTTCTTTTATTGTACTTTTACATTTTTAAATTTTCAGCATTTACTTCTAGCATTTACTTTATTTAATTTCCAGCATTTACTTTATATCTTTTATTTTATTTAAGCTTTTATTAGCCTTAGATATGTGTCGTAACTAAGTCTGTTATCTGGGGTTGTGATGAATTCCAATATCATGGTTTATAAGGGGTTATTTTATAGTTTGGGTAATATAAAGGTTTATTTATTAAGTCTTAAGCTTAATGCTTCTTGTTAACTGGCCATTTAGAAGATTGATCTGGTAAACTTAAAATAAATTTGACAAAGGAATTTTAGGTTTCAGCCTTAGACTTAATAGCCTACGATCTTCCTTAAGGATAGATAACCCTTTAATAGATTTCCTTACAGGATATACATATACCTGTCGGGCGGGGGTAGCCACAACTGGAACTTAATCTTAATGAATTCAGGTAACTTGGTTGACATAGGCATATGATTTATTAGGTTACACTGGGTATTTGCATCTGACCATCGACAGAGGCTTTTGCATAATTTCGTGTTCCAGGTTAGTAAAATAATATATTACACAAACATGAAATAATCACTTCATCTTTAAAAGATATTGGAAAGATTCACAACCCTGGATAGTTTCTTTTTTTTTTTTGGATAACCGGGGTGTCCGGGCCAGCTTACGCGCACCTCGACTAATCCCCGGGACCTGTGCCCCGTGCCCTCAGAAGTTTCCCAACACAGATCAGGGTAAGTCGCTGGCTTTTCACACCATGGGGCATGGCCCCAAGGAAATGCATCTAGTGGGATTCGAACCTTGAACCTGAGAGGGAGCAATCACTCAAGCCCAAAGTCTTTACCCTTGGATAGTTTCTTAATATTGAATTTTCCCTTAATTTACTTTCACACAATTTTATTTACTTGTTTTAAGTTTAAAGTCACCATCCAATCAAACAATCATTCCATTAGATACTCGTAAAAATTTGGCTTCATAAATTAATAGCTTAGGTATTAAGTCCTCGTGGGATCGATATTTTTTATACTACTTGAACGATACGTGCGCCTGTGTTATACGTGTGTGATTACACCGGTCAAGTTTTTGGCACCGTTGCCGGGGACTTATTTATCTTTCACTATTAGTTTTGAGGTTAGATACCTTTAATTGTATCTAATTTCTTTTTACTTATTGTTTTTGTTTTCTTGTGTTTCAGGTTCTCAGACACTACATTAGACGAACCAGAAGCTTTGAAATACGACCGCTTGACCCAGAAATTAAAAGAATCATCAGACAGTTGAGAATGGAAAGACGAGAAGGCCAATAAGCACTGATCAACATGGAACCTGAACTTTTGGAGGTTGCATCACCAATTCCTATTCGAGACATAACCATTACAGTGGTTGACGGCTTCATTTCCTGTATTGTACTTCCCCCCTTACCAGAATATGCGTGTGACATCAAAACATGCATTCAGATGATACAACAATCAGTTCAGTTTGGGGGGAATACAACTGAAGATCCTAATGCCAACATCAGCAACTTCCTGGAAGTTTGCGGCACTTTCAATTACAACCGAGCAGCTGAAAAAGCAATGAGACTATGTGTTTTTCCATATTCCTTGAAAGACAAAGCTAAAAGTTTGGCTACATTAGCTACCAGCGGGTTCCATCACAACTTGGAACACTCTAGCCACCAAATTCCTTGCAAAGTACTTTCCACCAGCCAGAACTGCAAAGCTGAGAAATAACATCACATCCTTTGTGCAACATGACTCAGAATCCCTCTGCGAAGCTTGGGAAAGGTACAAAGATTTGCTCAGAAAATGTCTTCACCATGAGATTGCAAAGTGGCTACAAGTCCAAACCTTCTATAATGAACTTTCTGGAATAATGAGAACCACAATTGATGTTGCGGCTGGAGGAGCTTTAATGACAAAAGGAGAAGATCATGCCTGCGATTTAATTGAAGAAATGGCCAACAACAATTCATTGTGGCCAACAGAAATGAGCATGATCCAAAGAATCACGGGAATTTATGAAGTTGGTGTAGGAAACGACTTTCCTTAGAGCGGCGGAAGTTGTTTGTGGTGGCACCGGGTTTGGTATGGATCTTCAAAATTTTCTTTGCCTTCTCCCTTTATTGTAGTAGCCAAGATCAATCCTTTGGTGTCCAACACTTGGATCAACCACTCGATCTTCCGAACTATGACTCGAAACCAACAAACCGAAGTGTGGGCTTCACTCACAAAGATTAAACCTCTAAATTATTTAGAGATTTAAGATGTCACAATGGTGTTTCTCTCTATTTTCTCTCAAATCTTTTCTCACAACAATTGTGTGAATGAATGCAAAGTGTTAACCTTAGGAAGTGAGAGAAATGGTAGAGATTATATTCTCTTACACAAGCCAACTAACCTTGTCATTAAGCATCTAATGCTTTCTTGCAATGGCCAATACAAAAATGTGAATGTCATACCAAAGCATAAGAAATGTTAAGCTAAAGACAATGGCTTTGTCATTAAGCATTCAATGCTTTCTTTCAATGGCAAACACATAAATGTGGAGGTCATACCAAAGCATAAAATGCATTAGCTAATGACAAAACTATTAGGTGTATCCAAGCCACCTAATAGACATAATTGCTTGGATGACATGGTAAGCCATATGACTTTGTCTCCAATGGTAAATAAAAATCAATATATTAATAATGATTTATTTACCTTCGATCATGTTGTAGTAATTATCTCATAATTATTACTAACTTGATTATCTCATAATCAAGACTTGATTATCTCATAATCAAAGAATTCTAGAAAACATTAAGTTAAACTAATTTAACATAGTTTTCATTTGTGACAATAAATATTATTAATCTTATTAATAATATATAAATAAATATAATGTGAGCATATAATTAGACAATCTAATTATATTAGGTTTGCTATAGTTAATCGAGATAGCACGGGGACCAAATGGACCTACGGTTCCGAGCTCCAATAATTCTGAAATATTAATTAAACTCTTTAATAAAATATTATGAATTATTAACTCCGCATTATTCCACTAAGAACTCGAAGTTGAACTCTCGTTACCATAGATGGATTAAGTAAACCGAATATTTTCGGTGTCCATCGATATAGTCATTACATATGGATATAGCCCTTCACGAATATCTCATAAATAGAGCCGGGTCATAAGTCCGTTAAACCCCTTCTAAATATTTTGTCTCTTAAGCACCATTGATTCTGTAATAAAAAAAAATTAATTCATAACAATTATGAATATAAAATACTTTCTATTCGTAATAGAAAAGTTGAGCGCTCAAATTGTTCAAGTCCTGAATCAACTCTTAAAAAAGATATTCATCTGCTTCTCGTAAGAATGAGTGAATTACATATCTATGTAAAACATTCCCAGCTACATACCAAACCATATCCCCAAAATACGTAGTTATTGGCCGGGAATGCAACACCAACCTCACCATAGTAAATCAAAGGACATAGCCTGTCATGCAGGAGTTCGTAATACACTCAAGATTAAGATCGAATCCATATATGACCATCTATTAGATAAAATGAATTTCTTTGGTTAACGGATATTAAAAGAAATTTGTATTTATCTGAGTCCAGTCATATATGATCTTATCATACAAGGTGTCTCCATTCCTATGTCACTACATGAACGATCCCGGATCAAGATTGTCATACAAGTATAGAATGGACCGCAGCTATAGATAAACCACAAACAAAGTACCCTCCTTGTTCGCTCTCTATGGACTATTTAGATTACTAACTTTAGACTTAAATCATCTTGTGCATCAAACATACACTAAGTCTAAAGGTACAAGAGTAATCAAGGTAAACAAGACAATTGGACAATATGCGATATAAATCAAACAACTTTGATAAAATGTATAATGCATTTATTATTATTACAAAAATCAATTCCGTTTACAATACATGAAGCTCTAGGACATAAATCCCAACAGTTGGAGCCAACACATAAGTAAATGCAAAGTTGGATCAGATATGCAAATTCATGGAAAATCTTAGCATGCAAGGTAATACTGGATCAACAAGTTTACCATATGGAGGAGCATCAGAGACAAAAAGAAAGTGTCAAGCACTACTGTGGAGAATCATTTGAGCGGCAAAAAGAAAGTGTCACACTTTTAGATCTAGCCGAACGTTTGGGCAGTCATGTCTAGCTGACAACGTTAAACTTAGCTCTAACTATGAGGCAACCCATGCAATTTGTGTATATATTCAGATTTGGTGTGTTTTATTTTTGTGTGTTTAATTTTTGCAGGTAAAATCAATTCAGGATGGAAGACGTTCTCGTAAATCTTCACAAGCAATTTCCTTCTCTCCCTCAAAACTCTCTTACAAAAGTCTACAAAGCTTGCTTGGAACGGATGAGACTTCTGATGATCAAAGGTATTCCTAATGACATTCGTTGGATTATTGAAGCATGGGTCCGATTAGCAGGTGAGTCCTCTGACTTTATTTTGTATCTGTCTGGTTTAGGAAGAAGCACATATGCTAAAAAGAGAAGAGCTAAAATAATGAGTGTTTGTTATAAATGTGCTCGCATGACATGTAATACTCGTTGTCATTCTTTAGGAATGGTGTCTGATAACCGTGAAGATAAAATTAAATTCATTAGGGATGACTTGAGTAAGGAGTCTTTGGATGACATATCTAAGACTCTTGAGACACATTTCAGTGGATATGTGCATCATGCAATTCACATGTTATATACACAATTCCGAAAAGAAAAACAACATTTAAGTATCGGGAATCTGACTCTAAAAGACCATGTTTGCAAATTTATAAGAAAATTGGATGGGAAGCATGTCCCTAACGCATAGACGTCATTCAAACTGTTACTTCTTGTAAATATTATTATCTCTTTATCTTTAACTAATAATTGTGATTTGTTTTCTTTTATTTTCTCCGACGGGATCCAGACATTTTTGACTTTCATGATATATTTTACTGTTTAACTAATAATTGTCATTTGGCAGGTACTAGTGCTATTATTACTCACCTTTTTTTCAAGTGTTATAAATTCAAATCATTATTGCACTCTTGAAGGCATCCAGAGTTAAAAAAGGAAGCCACTTCAAGAGACGAGTTATAAATATATGTGTGTTTTACGGTACTAGTGTTGGTTCTAAACCAAAGTTCGTAGCGGCAGCACATGAATTGGGTAGAGTCATAGCTAAAAGAAATATGCACTTAGTATATGGCGGTGGCAATCTTGGACTAATGGGGATCGTTTCAAAGGCTGTACAGGAAGAAGGTAGTCAAGTTCTGGGAATCATCCCAAAACCCTTGGCGGAGGCGAATCTTATAGGACCATCAAACTGAGAGGAACTAATTGTGTCAGGTATGTCTGAACGACTAGTGGAAATGATTAACCGTGCTGATGCTTTTATTACTTTGCCAGGTGGCTTGGGCACGATAGAGAAATTTTTACAGTATTATCTTGGGCGAACTTAAACATACACCAGAAACCGATTGGACTATTCAACGCTGATGGATTTTATGATTTTCTTTCCGTGTTTCTTGATGATGTCCAGAGAAATGGATTCATGTCTAAACCTGTAAAAGAACTCCTCTTCACTGCCAGAACTGCCCACGATTTAATTGACCAACTTTTAGCCTTTGAACCGCAAATCGACCATATCCTTTCAAAGATAATATGGTCTGATAATGATCATGGTAAGAAGCGTCGGATAAATTTGGATCTTAACCTTTAATTTTCATTTTAGATGTAGAATTTCAGCTAACCATGTACTATCTTCTAAACTCTTCTTCTATTTTTTAAGACATTGGAGACAATGTCTCATTTTGGTTTGGGGGATGGGAATAGTTGACTAGTATCTTGTTTTTATTATGTTGTTTTTATTTGATTTTTAGTCAAAAAATTTCAAAAAATTCAAAAAAATTAAAAAATTAGAAATAAATAAATTAAATATTTTATTTTTGTGTTTATAATTTGACTAATCAGGTGAAATTGGTGTGAGATAGCTGTGTAAGGAATTTCCACTTCTGAGACGTATCTCAACCTATTTCGTAACAAGTTAAATGTTTGTTTATTTCCTTTTGAATTATTTAATTTGTGAATTCTCCATAAAATTGACTAAAATGGATCTTCATATGCTCAGTAGACAGGTATTATCAACATGCATGGTAACATACGGACATTAGTTGTAATTGAAAAGTTTGTAATATTTAGTGCTCTAGTTTAATTGGAGGAAGCATCCAAAAAAGTGATGGGATAAAAAAAATGATGAAAAACACATCTAAGATCCTAGTAATTAAGTCTGTAGGGGTGTCTTAACACCTAGTGCCCTAAAGCCAACTGGTTTGGGAGTCACTGGCCCAAAGCTTGCTACATGGATTGAAGATGTTATAAAAATATATATATCTAAAATCCGGGAAATTAAGTCCGTATGGGTGTTTTAACACCTAGTGCCCTAAAGCCAACTGGTTTGGGAGTCACTGGCCCAAAGCTCGCTATATGGATGAAAGATATTGTATATAAATAAAAAAAATTGAAAAAAAAATCATCAGAAAAATATTCCATTGCTAAAAAGGTGTGAAGTCTGATATAACTTTAGGACAAAAATATTACTCTATTTTCAACTACACTTATGAATGTTGTTGGCACAATGAGTTGATTAATACTTTGTTTGTTGTGTATATGGAAAATGGTAAAAATAATCAGAGAATTTACTTATTCGGTAATTTAGAAAGAAAGAAAACAACTATTAACTTGGATAAGGAGTTTCACTTGTTTAGTCACTAAATTGTTTATTCTCATTTCTCTTGTCTTTTTGCTTTTGTGTGCATTAGTTTTATATTGACGTTTGTGAATATCGTTGCTGTAAGCCCTCACGAGACTACAACTCGTCCACTAGGGACACCTAAGGGTTTAAAGACTTGTTGCATAAGCTAAATGCAATTGTGATCCCTACGAAAGTGGCTTAGTTTAATGTTTATTTTAAAGATGTTTATGTTATTTTATTTTGTTGTTTTTCTCGAGGACTAGCAAAATGTTAGGTTTGAGGGTGTGATGAGTGGTAAAAAGATCACTATTTTCCACTCTCTTGACTTAATATTTTGTAACGTTTCTTTAGTTTTGTGAATATTTTAATGTGTTTTGTGGTATTTTGTAGATAAATAAAATAACAGGACTCTCTGGAGGTAATTCGGGGCCAAAACAGCGGAAAACGGATAAAAATGGTAAAAATGTAAATTTCCTGCTAAAATGCGCCGTTTTGCTAAAATTCGCCGTCTGCTAACATGCGCCGGATACTGCTAAAATACTCGGACACGTGGACCAATCAGAGAAGTTTTGCTATCATGCGCCATTACTAACATGCGCATGCCACGTGTCAACATCTGCTAACGTACGCCGGACACGTGTCACCGTCACATGCTGCCAAAAATCATCATCAAGACGTGTCAATGCTGACGTCGGCGTCGCGACGCGCAACAAATTTCTGCGTCGCTACACCGACATAATTATTGAGCTGCCGACGCTGACCCCGCCACATTTCCTCATCTCTGGAAGTTCCGCGCCACGCGTACATCATCAACGGCGCGTCACGACGCACAATGTTCCATGCGTCGCGATGCGTGAGGTAAAATTTTGCCTATAAATTGAGGCCGAATTTCAGAATTCAATTCATACTTTCTTCTAAGGAATTCCTTAAGAATACTAAGAAGATTGTATCTTGTTTGTTTATTTATAGCTTTCAGTATTTAATTTTCGCATTAGCACTTTCTTTTATTTACTTTTCAGTCTTTACTTTATGTATTTAATTTTATTTACTTTTACGCAATAATACTTTCATTTCTTTACTTTTCAGTTTTTACCTTTCAGTAATGAGGAGGTAATTCCCCCATGCTGGGGTGAAAGGTAAAATTTTTATTACTAATATTTAGTTTAATCTCCCTTAATTATAATATATAAACTATTTAAAACCTGACTTAATGAGGATATCGCCATTATGGTCGGTTGGACTTAATTATAAAATTGGTTTTAACCTCACTAAACTGGATACCGCCTGTATGGTCGGTTGGAATTAATTATAAATTTGACTTAATCAGGATACCGCCTATATGGTCAGTTGGTAATATCACGCAAAGTTAATATATTATAATAAGGGAGATATCTAAAATAATAGTAATAAAAGTGGATCATCTACCCCCAGCATTTTCTTTTATTGTACTTTTACATTTTTAAATTTCCAGCATTTACTTTCCGGCATTTACTTCTAGCATTTACTTTATTTAATTTCAAGCATTTACTTTATGTCTTTTATTTTATTTAAGCTTTTATTAGCCTTAGATATGTGTCGTAACTAAGTCTGTTATCTGGGGTTGTTAAGGATGGCAACGGGCCGGGTTCGGGCCGGGCTTATCAAAGCCCGGCCCAGGCCCGTGCTGTCATCGGGCCGGGCCGGGCAAGCCCAGCCGGGCTCGAGCCGGGTTTTTTAATTATAAATAAAAAAATTATTATATAAATATATATTTTATAAATAAAAATATTTAATTATTTATTTTAAGCCCAGACCCGATTTTTTTATTATAAAAAAATTATAAATATAAAAAATTTATTATAAAAATATATATATATTTTATAAATTAAAATATTTATTTATTTATTTTAAGCCAGGAGCCGATTTTTTTATTATAAAAAAATTATAAATATAAAAAATTTATTATAAAAATATATATATTTTATAAATTAAAATATTTATTTATTTATTTTAAGCCAGGAGCCGATTTTTTTATTATAAAAAAATTATAAATATAAAAAATTTATTATAAAAATTTATATATTTTATAAATTAAAATATTTATTTATTTATTTTAAGCCCGGGCTTTTTGGGTGAAGCCCGGCCCGGGCCCGTGTTACCCCGGGCCGGGCCAAAGCCCACCCGGGCCGGGCCGGGCTTCGGGCTTTTCTGCCACCCTAGGGGTTGTGATGAATACCAATATCACCGGTTTATAAGGGGTTATTTTATAGTTTGGGTAATATAAATGTTTATTTATTAAGTCTTAAGCTTAATGCTTCTTGTTAACTGGCCATTAATAAGATTGATCTAGTAAACTTAAAATAATCTTGACAAAGGAATTTTAGGTTTCAGCCTTAGACTTAATAGCCCACGAACTTCCTTGAGGATAGATTACCCTTTAATAAATTTCCTTACAGGATATTGAGCATTCCAATATTTGTGCACGCAATATGCGTACGATTTTTTTGGAACTGATGGCTCCAAATGGAGTCTGTTGGAAGAAGGTTCTCTCATAGACTAAGAAATTATATTTTGAAGAGTTTAAGATATTTAGAAATTTTAATTAATTACTTAATATAAAAGATTTATAGTTAAAATATAATATTTAAAAGTTAATTCAATTATTTTGCAGAAATTTTTGGTGGGATGAGGCAATTAATGCCATGATGTATATTGCATGGAAGAAGAAGGCGGTCATTCTGTACAAAGATATGTTGATCGAGATTAAGCAGAATGGGAAGCAATCATATTTCATAGACGATCTGCTATAGAATAATTTGAACCAATATTGAGAATCTCTTAACTTTCGTGTATGTTCAGAAGAGGCCTCTAGTAACCGACGACGATTCGCCATCGAAGAAACATAAATATTTCTATGAATTACGACCATGGTCGCCATCTTGTAAGTATATAAATTGCAAGTAATAAATATTTATTTGAAATACTTATTAAATTTTTTAGTTAATTACTATTACATTATTTGTAAATGGATAGGATAAACAATTGGGCCGTCAGCCTAGTGCCCTTGAGCTCTTCGTGCATACACACACGAAGAAGAACGACAGACACACGGTCATCGAGTATCGATCTCATGACATGCATGTAAGGTTTTATATATGTTTATGTTCAATTATGATTTTTCACTTATATAACTTTAAAAAAAAAAAATATGAGCGGTATGACATTTCTCACATTTATCATATGAGCGCTATATAGCTGCCCGGGACCAGTTGTTGCAGACTTGAGAGCCGATAGATGGGGATCGATTGTTTATTAAGATTATCGGAAGGGAGAGAAAGAAACATGTCTACGATCTGGGCTCCCAGTATGTACCTGAGGGTAGTTCCTCATATTCTGCTGCCTCGGTTTCACATGCAGAAATACAGGAAGAGATCAATACGTTTAGACAACAGATGCGACAACAATAGGAGCATATGTAACAGCAAATACAAGAGCAAATGAGGAAGTAGCATGAGCAGATGCAGCAACAGATACATGAGCATGTTTGACTAGCTCTTCAATTGATGCAGCAACAGATGCGGTTGTCTCTTGGTGGTCATCTTCCTCCTAGTGTGTAGTACATTTTATTTAATGTAATACAGTACTTTAATATAACATTATTATTTTATGTTTATTATTAATATTTTTAATTATTTATTTATAATATTAAATTTTAATTGAAAAATCAAATATAATTTAATAGAAAAATCAAATAAAAAATAAAATACAATACAATTACCGACCGACTAATCGATCGGTAATTATATTACAATATGTAAACTTTACCAATGACACTATACGGTCGGTAAATTCAAGGAATTACTGACCATTATTTCGGTCATCAAATTTTTTTATCGACCGTATATTTTTTCGGTCAGTAATATTTTGAGTTATTATCAACTTAAATTCATTTATTTAACAACTGATTATTTCTTATATTTCGTATGTAATCATTCGATAATATTTACCAACAAAAAAACTTTTGACCTGTAAAACCACCGATGGAAATATATATAAACGGTAATGTGGTACCGATGAGTCATTTACCGATATAATATTTTGATCGGTAATCGGTCTGTAATATATCATTCCGACCGAAATTTATTATTTACCGACGAATTACCGATCGGTAAATAACTATTTTCTTGAAGAGTTAGGAGAGTGTCTTAAGCTTATCTCGTCAGCATATGTTCATGCATCGTCGATGCAAGCATGTAGTATCGTAAATACTCAAGTATACTAATCGTATACCTACCATATGTTTATAGATCCTATGCAGGAAGTCCTAGCAAGTTCCACATGTCAGCTCAGCTTAATGGATTATCATCAACTCTATAAGTAAATGTTGTAGTTTTCATGTCTTCAAACCCTATATGTTTTTATAACTCCAGTTTTCTCTTTACGGATATATGAAACTTCAAATTTATAAGAGCATATTTTAGCTTAGCTATGTTTTCATGATTAACAGCTCAAGGTTTTGTGATATTTGCATAATATGACAGCTTTATATGTTTTCAATTTATACTTATGAGCTTATTATGTTACATGACTATGATTCAGCATGTTTAAGATATATATATATATATATATATATTAGACTTATCTTAAAACTCAGTTCAGTAAGAAATTATTTATTTTCAAATACCAATTGAGTATCGTTCCCTCAGTATGGCGACCCGGGTACGCTCAGTTCAACATGTTTAATGGTTTAGATAATCTTCTTAGGTTATTACAGTTATAGTTCAACATGCCTAATGATTTAAGAATCCTTTTAGGCTATTACAGCTACAATTCTGCTTCCACTTTTTACACGGTGATAGGTCCCGTTAAGTAGATTTCATGCCTCTAGGTCACGATACTAGTGAGATTTTCATGACAGTTATCTTTCAGCATGTGTTTTATGTATTAGCCTTGTATCTCAGAAATTGGTTGATTTAAAGTAAAAGAATATTTTCTTTACAGCTCAATTATTTTACAAGATAAAATGATTATTTTCAGCATCCACTCACTAGGTCGTTCAAACAACCCCCTCCCCCTATCGTTTCAATTTTGGTTGCAAGAACCGCAGATAGCCATAGTTAGCATAGATTCCAGATGATCAGCTCAGAGGAAATGGATACCAGTTGCAGTCTTAAGAACGCATGGTCAGGGTCCACACGCACATATATAGTCATCATAGTAGACCATGAGGTTGAATAGTGTCATATGTATGATGCATGATGTATAGATGTACTTATACAGTCACACTGAATAGTTTCTGTGTATACGATAAACACGTATGTTAGCAGACCATTATGTGTACATATATTGTTAGCTATAACAACACAGATTTAGCTTAGCTCATGACACATCATACACATTCACGTCAGAGGCTCAGGGAGATGGTATCACTATCTCCTACCGGACACATTCTGAATATACTAGGATGTAACAATTGAAACTTGGAGATAATTGATGAGTTTTAACCTACGAAGTCCGAAGGGGAAGCCGAAGCCCGAGAGATAGTGAAATCCCAAGAAGAAACGAAATCCCGAGAGGGAGCGATGTTGGGATTTGTATGCCCGACAAGCAAATATGTTCGAAACATGATTGATTAATAAATTTGTGATTCTATTTTATTCCATGTATGCATTTTGATTTGCTTTATAAAATTCATGAAAATTCTGTGATTATTTATGTAGCTTTAAATTAAACATATATGTGTATGTAAAATGTTACATGCATATATGCATGGATAAAATTTAAAGAGTAATAATCAAAATTTGTCCATGACTATGATTTGAAGTTGGGAATCTTCACATCCAAAGTCATAAATACAGTTCATTCCATTATGAATGGTATAGTTATATCCAGACTATATTATGTAGAGACATAAAAATGAATGTGTTTTATATAATAAGATTATATAGGACAGAACCAGATAAAATTGAAAAGTTCTAATAATTTCCGTTAAATAAAGAACATCAATTTTATCATAATGATGGTCATATATGTGATGATCTTAATTCATTATATTTATCAGACTCCTATATCATATTAATTTGTTCTTTAATTTACTCGGTATGGTTTTGTATTTATTACATTTCGTAAACCTTGTATTTTGGGAATGAGTTGAATGAATAGCTGGGAATGCTAACCTGATATAATGAAATCCGTTCATAAGATTCTCTTGTTTGTTGGTTCAGGACCTGAACGATTAGCGCGCAAATTCATAAAAGTTATGAATTAATTGTTCACTTGAGAACTAATGGAAGTCAAGGATAAAGATGTAATTGGAGAGGTTAACGGATTTTTTATACCTAGCTCCTTTACGAATCTGTTATGGAGGATCACTACATAGGTAATGACTATATCAATGGAAGAATACTTTGAGTAATTAATTCTATAATTCTGAGAGTGCAATTCTGGGTATTTAGTGGAGTTACTCCAGAATTAATAATTTCGTTTGATTAATAAAAGAGTTTATAATTAATCGACGGAATTATTGGAGTTTAGAATTATAGGTCCATCGGTCCCCTCGTCGTCTTCTATCACTGTTCGAACGATTATAATTGCGAAGAAAAATAGTTGTGAATTATTTAAAATAATTATGAATTATTTTACACTCTAATTATTCCATATAGCTCATGTTTGGAAAGTATGACAAATGTTGTCTTAATATATTTATTAATAGATAATGTATCTATTTATTAAATTATGAAAATTAATATTTATTTAATTTGATTAATTAAATTTTAATTTAATGAGATAATATTTTCAAAAGTTGAAAATTTTAAAAAATTGTTTTTTAATGAATTATCTTTGATAATTTATAGGATAAATATTAAAGGATTTTATTTTGATTTTTTTTGAAAATTAAAAATCAATATCCTTAAAAGATATGCTTGATATTATTTTAATTTTGAAAAAATTAAAATGACGTGGGATAAGGTTGTGTTGGTTTTTGATCAAAAGAAAAATTCTTCCAAGAGATTATAAGAGCTTATAATACGTGAGGAGAACTGAGACTTTTTTTTTGATCAAAAAACAAATAACACACAAACAAAATAGAAAAAGAACAAAACAACAACAAGAAACAAAACCGTGTGCTGTAAAAAGAGAATAAAGGAAAATGTTTTCTTTTATTTTTCTTAAGTTTGATTTTGAGAAAATCAAAAGGAAACAGTATCCAGGATTCGTCTCATGTGTTGAGTACACGGATTCTTAACATATTAGAGTGTTCTTCGTAATTATTTTCACGCTCACACGTGCCGTTGGAGGTGAGGAGATAGACGAGGAAGATCGTGGTTCAAAGAATCTATTTACAAAGATATTCAGATCTGCAGGTAAATTTCTTACTTGAGTTCTAAATTATTTTGTTATTAATAAACTAGAAAATACGGATCCGGTTTTGATTGTTCATGTATGAAAAAATAAATATTTTTTTGTTACAAATATCTCGATTTCCGGATCGCATGAACTCTGAAAACCAACAAATGGTATCAGAGCGGTCGTATTTATTCTAGTATATTAATAAGAATGATTTATTGTAAATCATTTTAATATGTATGTAAAAGAGTAGGCTATGCATTTTTATGAATTATCATGTGATGGTGAATGTATGGATATTAATCGTTAATTGTATGGTTGACCTTGGGTTAGGATTTTAATTTTTTGTTTTATATATTGGATATGTAAACCCAAAATTAATGGGTATTTCTTTTTGTAATTGTTATTTTTTTTTGTAATTGTTCGAGATCAAATCAAGCCAAATAGACGATGCACGGACGGACGTTTTTATATTTCCAGAATATATATATTTTTTTTTCCTGCACTGTGCAGCAGTGAGACTGCTGCACAAGCAGCAGCCTCATTGCTGCACATATGTGCAGCAAGGGGCTGCTGCCCAGCCGCACAGTGCGGCAATAAGACTGCCCACTGTGCGGGAAGAAAAAAAAAATAATAAAAAAAAATAAATATTTGGTGAAAGTCACCGGAAAATATAATTATATTTTTTTCCAGATTTGAGATTAATGTAATTTTAATTTTTGGTTATTTGTAATTTTAGAAATACCCAAATTGTCAACCCGGTTAATATCCAATTTATTTATTTTGTGTAAATTATAAAAAGTTTATTCTCATGCATATTTTAAATGACATATAGAATTAGCACAATGCCTACTCTTGCATTATAACATGCCATACATACATGTGCATTTTCATAAATTTATTTATGATTGTGAATAGTTTATAATTTGATTAAAAACTATTTTAGAATTTTATCGATTAATCGATTAAATAAAATTTGTGAATTAATTTTAAATCGTTAAAATTAGTAATGTCACAAAATTTAGTTCTAAGTATTTATAGTAAATTGTTTATCATGAATAACTTAGATGTTTCATAATGAATTTAAGTTTTATTAGTAAAGCGAGTAATTTTATTATGAAACAATTATATTGGTAATCAAAGACCTTTAATATTGATTTCATGGTCTTTTTCCACTAAGTTTTCAAAACATTAGATGTTTTACATATTAAATCACTAAACTTAAAATAATGAGTGGGAGCGGGTAATTTGTCAAAACATCCTTTGGTCTCCACCGTTAGTGCAACATCGTGAAATCTAAGTGGGGCTTCGTGATGACTTTAGTTTCATCCTCCCTAAGGAAAGTGTTTGCTTAGGTTAATATCAAGGTTGTACTTCTTATGATATGATTTATAAAATGTATTTCATAATTAACTTACCCTAAGGTGGTTATTATGAGTTAAATTTTTAGGATCCAAAACGGTGGGTTACACTCATATAAATATAGTTAAAAGTGTTAATTATATTTAGACCAAAAATCGGTTATTAATAATTTTTGAAAATATGAGATATTTTGAAAAAATTTATTATTGAGATTGTCTCTATTTTAATAAGGTGTTATGATCGACCCTAAGGCAACATAATATGCTTATTAAATTTTCCGAGGCTATAGTAGTGCATATATATATTTTAGTGTTTTGCATATGCATCATGCATCATGATTACTATGCCATATTTATTTTGAATTTTATGCATGGAATAATTTAGAATATTTTTTTAATGATTTCAGAAATATGTCAAATCCAATCCTATCACTGCTTGCTACTGAAAAATTAACTGGTGATAACTTTGCTAAGTGGAAGTATGACATGAATATAATACTTGTGCTGGATAACCTGAAGTTTGTCCTGATAGAGGAATGTCCTCCCAACCTGCTGAAAATGCAAACAAAAACATTATAGATGCCTATGAGAATTGGGTTCGAGGAAATGACAAGGCTCGTTGTTATTTACTTGCCACTATGTCCAATGTGCTTAAAGAAAAGTTCGAAAAGACAGAGACTGCTTATGAGATAATGGAGTCTCTACATGGCATGTTTGGCGAACCCTCTGATCAAGCCAAACATGAAGCATTCAGGAAAGTCTTGAACTGCAAAATGGAAGTTGGAACCCGTGTTCGTGAACATGTGCTAATGATGATTAGTATGATTCATGAAGCTGAAATCAATGGTGCAACTATAGATGAAGGCATAAAAGTGGACTTAATTTTGGAAAGTCTTAGCCCACAATTTCTCCAATTCAAAAGATATTACTTTATGAGTAACTTGAGTTATACTTTGACTCAATTACTTATCGAACTCACAACTTTTGAGTCTTTTTCTGTGGAGAACAAGGTAAAAGCAAATGTTGTTGAACCTTCTACCTCTAATTCTTCTTTAAAGAAGAGAAAGAGAAATAAGAATAAAGGTAAGAGTTCAAGAACTGAGAAAACAGAGGGAAGCAGCAGCAAAAGAAACAAGCCAAACAATAATCAAGGTAAATCAGATTTACTTGTTACTGAATCTTGTTTAGTTGAAAATGATTTATCACCCTGGATAATAGATTCAGGAGCGACTAATCATATTTGTTGTTTCTTACAGAAACTTGATTCTTACACAAGACTTGCTGATGGGGACTTTACTTTGAGAGTTGGGAATGGCGCTTTAGTTTCAGCATCAGCAGTTGGACAAATAAAACTTTATGTTGAGAACAATAAATTTTTATTTTTGAATAATGTTTATTTCGTACCGGGGTTTACTAGAAACCTCATTTCAGTTTCTCGACTTTATGAACAATGTTATTCAGTTTCTTTTGATAATAAATTAGTTGTTATTTCAAGAAATGGTTTGAATATTTGTTCTGGTTTTATTGAAAATGGGCTCTATGTAATAAGGCCCAATTTTCATTCATTATTGAATGCTGAAATGTTCAAAGTTGCATTGCCAAAAACAAAGAAGCAAAAAATTTCTCACACTGATAACACATATCTATGGCACCTAAGACTTGGTCATATAAATCTTGACAGGATAAATAGGCTTGTAAATGATGGTCCTTTAAGAGAACTAAATGTTGGTACTCTACCAGTCTGTGAATCATGTCTTGAAGGTAAGATGACAAAGAGGCTTTCTCTGCAAAAGGCAATAGGGCCCAAGAACCACTGAAGCTTATACATTCAGATGTTTGTGGACCTATGTCTACACAAGCAAGAGGTGGTTATGAGTACTTCGTTACTTTTGTTGATGATTACTCAAGATATGGTTATGTTTACCTAACAAGCGAAATCCCGAAAGGAGCACGAAAGCCCAACTTAAAAACAACAAAAGAAAAATGCCCATAACCAAAACCTAATTTTTGAAAGAAAAAAATATAGTTCAAGCTGTGAAGAGAGAATAGTAATTTGAAGCTGCTACTCAAATCAATTGCGAGATAACAAGGAACAACAATAACAAGTTGCTAGTAGTAGTGATGAGAGCAGCAACAAGTGAGATGACAGTGAGCAAGTGATGGTGACGGCAACAATAATGGTAGCAATCAGCGGATCGGAGACATTGATACAGGAACTTGTGCTCATGACTGGAGAAAACACGGTGGTGTTGTTGTTGTGAACATGGCTGGAGGAAAAACAGACAAGATGGTGCCAGAGAATATAACTGGTGTCATCGAATATTATTAGACTGTCATAGGTAAGGTGGCGTGTGATGTTCACGTATCAATATAGCCATGATCCTCACGTGCTGATGAGAATCAGGGAGTGTGAAATTATAAAAGTTGTAACCTAATGTCTGATACCAATGTTAGATAATGAAAGAAAGTTTTGAATTTACTCAATATTATTTACAATGGTATAAGTCTTTATATAGACAACATATCAAACTAAAATAGGAAATAAATAATACTAATAATGGAAATATAATAATGTGTATTCTAATCATATCTTTGAGATCGTTTCCATAATAAGAATGTATTATTTCCTTAACAATTACATTACAAAAAAATAAACTCTCTCATTTACAGAGAGACTCGAATAGAATGACTTATTTCAATGTAATGTGTTATATCTAAAATAATGGACCATATTGAAGTACATGAAATAGTAATTTTATGTTTTAAAAATTATAATATTTAAATTGGAGAATATTTTCTTAATTTTTTATTAGATTTTCTTACTATCATATATTTATAACTAGGTCATATAAGCTAAGTTTAATAGAGACTATTGACTGAGAGTATAAACTAACTTATAAGTTGGGGAACAAAAGTTTGAGTATAAACTAACGTAAAAAAAATAATCTCATATTGTGATATTATAATTTAATAAGAGTATAAACTAGCGTTAACATTAGCATTAATTATGTGTTTGGTATAGCGTTTAAACAATAGCTTATATGTTAACTTATAAACTCACAAAATTCTAGAAATGCATTTTTGTCTACATTTTTAATTAATTCATTTGGCTTGAGATTTCATGATCAACTTTCAAAAATGCAAGAATAGTTTAGTGAACGATTAGGTGTTTTTTTAACTGCCTAACCTTTTTTTCTTCTGTTGATATATTAAAAATAATAATAATAAAAAAAAAAAAGGATGATGTATTGCAATAATGTATTTGATAATGCATTTTAAGTCTCTCCCTCTTTTTTCGTTGATATAAAAAAAAATGTCTTGCAAAATTTATTTGAGAAAGTTTTTTTAATATCTTTTTTTCCATATTGTATGAAACGAGTCGTCATATATAGAGTATTAGAATTAAACTTGCCTCGCAATATTAGTAGCACACGGGTTGGTTGTGTTACACAAAAATGTGTATTTTTTAAGAGTTTAGACGGTGATATTCAAATAAACTGTTTGGTTAGAGAGTATTGATTGAGAATATAAATTAACTTATAAGTATTACACTAAAAATATAAACTAATTTATAAGTTCATCAAACTCTTTATCAAGCGATAAAATTTTTTGAATAGATCAAGAGTTAAATTATGTGACTCTTAAATGAATGATTTAGATACTCGTAAACAAATCCCAAAAGCATAAAATATAAACAAAAGGATATAAATAAAACTCCCCAACTATACAAGTTATTTCTAGAAATAACTTGTTTCTTAACTAGAATCCCATACAATATTTTTATATTTGTTAATCACATGGTATAGAACATGGGAGCCGTTTATAAACAAACATATTAATAAAAATTAAATCATGTTAACTATAGAAACCCAACAATTATTAATGAGTGTAGTTGATTTAAATTATTGGTGTAAGCTAGAATGTGGGTGACCTCATTCCCCCTTATGAGACTGTCATTCCCTTCATTGATTCACTAGAATTTAGAACAATTCCCAAAGGTGAATTTAATTAATGAGAGATGAGGCTTGAAGCCATCTCTTATTTCTTAATTAATTTGACTTATTTTTATTTTTATTAAGTAATTATCCAGATACCATGTTAGCTAGGGGCATTGCACCTGGCGTAACCAAAGCTTTGCATGTGGCAACATTTTTAATAATTTATTATAATTTAATTAGTACCCTTTGAATTTTTAACTAATTGTTTTTAAGATGTGGGCTTCCCTTTATTCTAGGTGCCGCCCCCATTATTCATAGTTTTGCCCAAAAATACTTCACACTTTGACACAGATTTTAGCTTTCCAAGTTTGTGATTTTGATTAAAATAGGGAATTAGGTGCTCATCAACATGTGGTGGGTTCATAATAAGAAATAGAAAGTTGTGTTTAGTTTTATGGTTAAATGTTAATTTATTATCTATTTAGTTATAAGTTCGAATATTGGAAATAATTTTTTTGTAAAAAAAAATAAAATAAAATAAAAGTAAGAATGTTCATATAGGGACTTTAATTTTACTTTCACAAATCTTATTTATAACAGAAGTTTTATATACCGAAACAACGTTTGGTCAAAAGGAGTAGATAACATTCCCACATTGTGGCAAGTTGTTAATTAATTATTATGGTTGTTAATCTTAATACTAACAATAACTTATGAATTGACTAATGTTAATTAATTAGTGAATTAATGTGACATGTTTATAGTTTGTTTGACTTCATTCAAATATATTTGTAAATTAACTATCATCAAATCTTATGTACACAAATGTAAATATTAAGGCATAAATTCAAACGAGGCAAAGAGAGGGGATAAACTTGGGGCTTGATCAATGTGAAAATTCTGAATTAGAATCTCAAGGTTCCTGTTAAGAGGCTGAGTTTTTTTTTTTTTTTTTTTGAGAAACTCAAAACTACTTACGTGGATGTGTTTTAGCTACAATGAAGAATAAAAATATGATCTATCAAATAGGGATAGAGGGAGTAAATATTATTATTTGATTAATAAATTTTATGTGTTTTTCATGAAAATTGATATTAAATTTATAGGTTAATGTAATGCAACGCGTTAAATTACGTTGTTTTTTATGCATGTGGTGTGGGAGGCATTATCTAAGGGCGGTCACGGCATCGATGAGAGTTACGATTGTCGCGTAAGAACGATCTTAACCGTCCAAATTTAATTTAATATTAATTAAAATGGAATTACTAGTAGCTTATAGTTGAATTAAACTTGTAAGAGGCGTATGATTGTTTTGTGACCCTTCAGCGGGTCTTAAGCCAGAATTAATTTCATTTCCCAAACTAGAAAAGTCAAAATTAACTTAAATTGATGCTATAAAAATGTCACTTTTTGGTTTCTCAAAGCCAAAGTAATTTGCCATTTGGCTCGTGCCCCAATGGTGATTTGGGATAGCACAATCAAGCCGAAAATTATATTATGTGCTGGGTGTATATGACATCTCTCTCACAGCAGGCGGACCCCATAATTATGTGGGGCCCGCCTACTGTGAGAGAGATGACATATACACTCGGCACATGATATACCACCTCCTTTCAAGCAGTCAAAATTCCTTCAATTATTGATGTCATTTTTAAATTTATCAAAATCAAAATAATTTGCCATTTGGGCTCGTGGCTCAATTGCGAGTCAAAATTCCCCCAATTGTTAGGAGTATAGTTGATCTCTTCTCATATTTGATATGAGAAAAGATTTTCTCCTGATATTTGAGTGTAAGTAGAAATTTCATCTCTAATAGATGTAGATGTCTGGGTGTGCTATAAATATTTTTATTCAATATCATAGTAGACTCCAAATTCTATATGGGAAATGCTAATGAGTGCCCATATGGCACTTATTAAGGATCCATTTTATGAAAGTTTTCTAGAGGTGGGCAAAATCGGTTTCGGTTCCGATTCCGCATGGAACAGGAACCTACCCGGGAAAAAATGGTTCCTAACTAAGTTGAGCCGGAACTGATGTGATCCTAGCTGCACCTGGTTCGGTCCAGACCACAGTCGATCCAATCCATGTACCAGTTGGACCAATTACAAGACACAGGGCTTAGAAGATCAATGACTCTATGGCAGGCCTGGCCCAACGCCATGTAGCTGAATTGAACAAGCACGTTCGAGACCTATTGGACTTCAAGGAAGAGGGTTCAAGAGTTATACACTTGACCCAAGTCATCGAGGAGCAGCATGAATCATTTTCAGTTATTTAGGCTTATTTATTATTTATTTGCATGTATGGAACCAACGGGGATTACCGTTTTTATTTATTATTTGGGTTAGTTTATTTTATTTATTTATGGGTTCAAAATGGGCTAGAAATTAGGAATTATGGGCTTTTAGTTGGTAATTGGTAGTTTAGGGCTATATTTGTCTTTTTAGATCTCTTAGGGTTTGAGTATGTTACTATTTAAACTCAAAAACATCTCTTAATGAGGAACCCAATTTTATGTGCGTGAATAGTACTTTTTCTTGAGATTAAGAAAATTTTATCATCGTTCAGTGATTGAACAAAGACTTATCAAAGGGTTGGCATCCTTTGTGGCGTCCGATTTGCTGGCAAAATTCATTTGAGGCTATCTCCAAGGGTTTTCAAGGGCAGGTTCTTAGGGGGTCTACGGGATCTTGGATCGGGTTTCGTCTTTCTCGTATCCAGTTTCGTATCATGAACCTTCTCAATTAAATAGGGTACCCTATTAATCGGTTCCAATTTGGCTCCACGTGGAACCGGAACCTACCCAATTAAATGGGGTACCCTAGTAATCGGTTCCAATTCGGTTCCGCGTGGAACCAGAACCTACCTAATTAAATAGGGCACCCTATTAATCGGTTTTAATTCGGTTCCGGTCCGGTTCTGATTTACCCTATTTATTTTTTATTGTCAAATTTTGAAAATACAATTATTTCTCATACTTGAATATTACATAATATTATTGCAACTGTCCATACAATAAAATACTAAATAAAAATACATATTGCATAATGCATAATTTTTTTGACTCAATACATAATATTCTTATAGGAAGTGTCTAAGTTTAAATTGTGTTTAATTGGGTTATGAAATTGGGTTTAAATTGGGTTTTTATTTGGATTATGAAATTGGGTTTAAATTGAGTTTTAAAACTGGTTATGAAATTGGGTTCAAATTGGGCTTTAATTTGTGTTATGAAATTGGGTTTAAATTGAGTTTTAAAACTGGTTATGAAATTGGGTTTTAATTTGATTCTGAAATTGGTTCTAAATTTGGTTCCCAAAATAGGTTCTGGTTCTGGTTCTGACATTCGGTTCCCAAAACAAGTTCCGGTTCCAAAACCAAAATTCGGTTTCGGTTCCGACCATGACAGAACCGGAACCGGACCGTATAAATTCAGTTCTTCCATTTTGGAACCGAAACCGATCCAGTTCCAAACCTGAAAAATCGGTCTCATTCCAACGGGTTCCGGGTATAACCGGAACCGGTGCTCAGCCCTAAAATTTTCATGGGAAAAAAAAGTAATTAATGTTTTGAAATTTTTTTACATTTCCCTATAAAAAGTGATATGAAAATTTTCCTTAATGAGTGTCATTATGGCACTCGTTAGCATCATCCATTGTATGACTATATTGTAATAAAAAAAAAAAGTCAAAATAATTTATTTTGCATTTGTCGAATAAACTACAAACTTAAGCAAGCCCAATAATATTTTTTTTCAGAAATTTTAAAATTCCTTTAATATTTACTAATCATAATATAAACTCAATATAAAATAACAAAATTGGCTTAGTCTTAGGGAGGTAAATGAATCGAACAGAGCATGAACAGTTCGAGCTCAACTAGCATTTGATTGGTTCGAGATCGATTTGTTTAATAAATGAGTTATTCGAACTCAAAACTAATAACTTGATTATTACACATGACCAACTCGTAAAATCTCGATTCAGCTCGTTTTTTTACTCGCGACGATATTTAAAATAGACTCGACCTGGATCGTATTGACACAACTCGAATGGACATATTAGGCCACAAACATTTAAATTTGTAGGAAAATTAATTAAAATTTTATCAAGCAAATAAAAATAAAATTTGATTTTTTAAAATTCATCGGGTCGAGCTCGATAATACCGCTACTTGGTACTCAATTTTTTTATTTTTAAAAAAAAAGTTTTAAGAAGTTATAATTAAGGGTGGTAGAAAGCCCGAGCCGGGATCTAAAATGAAAGCCCGACTCGGGCCCGGGCTGGCCTTTCCAATTTTGGCCCGGGCCCGGCCCGCCCCGGGCCAAAATAAAAAAAAAATTAAATATATATATATATAGTTAATATATTTTTAGCATTTTTATTTATTTTTAGCATTTAAATTGTTAATTTATCAATGAAACTGGTGATTTATTTGTAAATTATTTTTATATATAGTGTAAATGTATTTTATATTTGTATTTTTTTAACTTTTTTTTTTAAATTCGGGCCCAAAAAAAAGCCCGGGCCTGGGCTTTTTTTTGTTGTCCGGGCTCGGGCCGGGCTTGTCAAAGCCCGAGCCCGGCCCGACCCATTGCCACCCTTAGTTATAATACGCACAACCCCTTAGTGTAGCTCAAAAAAATAGTGGTGAATAATTGAATATGCTTTGAACTCGCACTCACCCTAGTTTGAGTAGTAAAAAATGAATTTGAATTCGATGTTGAACTAAATTTTATATTGATTTTTTTATAAAATATAATTGATAGATGTTGAATAATAATTTAAATATAATTTATTCTTAATTATATAAATATTATTATTAAAATATTTATGACATAAAATTATGAAAAATATATTATATCCCAGCTCAATACTAAATGAAAACTTGATCGGTGAAATCACATACGTAACGCAAGCGCACAAATCGCTTAAGTAGAATAAAATGTATCGATCCCACGAGAACTTAATACCTTAACTATTAATTTATGACGTTAAATGCTTACGAATATCTAATAAATTGATTGTTGTTTGGATGATGATTTTTGTCTGAAAACAAGTAAATAAAACAGTGCGAAAGTAAATTAAAGGAAAATTCAATATTATAAAACTATCTATGGTTGTGAATCATTTCAATATCTTTTAAAGATGAAGTGGTTATCTCATTTTGTGCAATATATCGGTTTATTAACATGGAACATGAAAATATGCAAAAGCCTCTTCCGATGGTCAGATGCAAACACCTAAGTAACCCAATTAATTATATTCATATGGTAACCAAGTTATCTGAATTCACTAAGATTAAGTTTCAATTAAGGCTACTCTGTCCGACAGGTATATTCCTATCTTGTAAGGAAATCTACCTAAAAGTCTTTGCCCAAGGTGAGATCGTGAGCTATTGAGTCTAAGGCTAACCTAAAATCTATTTTCCAAGTTCATTTAAGTTTACCAAATCAATCTTATTAATGGTCAGTTAATAAGAATCATTAAGACTAAGGCTCAATAAATAAACATTTATATTACCCAAGCACAAAATGACCACTTATAAAACGGTGATATTGGAATTCATCACAACTCTAGATAAGGGGTTTAGTTACCACACATATCTAGGAATATAAGACAAAATAAAGTAAATGACATAAAGAAAGCTTGGAAATTAAAAAGATAAAAACAATAAAAGAAAATATTGGGGGTTAGAAGATCCACTTTTATTACTTCTAATTTAGATATCTCCTTATTATAATATAAATGCATGACATTACCAACCGACCATATAGGCGGCATCTTGATTAAAATCAAAATTTTAGATTAATTCCAACCGACCATAAAGGCGGTATCCAATTTAGTCAGGTTAAAATCAATTTAATTAAGTCCAACCGACCATAAAGGCAGTCTCCCATTAAGTCAGGTTTTAAAATAGTTTATATATTATAATTAAGGATTAATCTAAATATTAGTAATAAAAGCTTAACATTTCACCCCAACGGAGGGAGTTACCTCCTCATACTAAAAGTAAAATAAAGAAAAAACTTTTGCATAAAATAAAAATTAAATACAAGAAAGCTGTAAATAAACAAACAAGATACAATCTTATTAGTATTCTTAAGGAAATCCCCAGAAGAAGGTAGAGTTTTCATTCTGATTTCGGCCCTCAATTGTAGGAAAAACTGGTGTAACGGGTCGCGACGCGTGAAACATTGTGCATCACGATGCGCCGTAGATTGATGACACATGTACACGGCTTCCTGAGATGATGACATGTGGCACGCGTTTCGTCGGCAGCTGAATTATTGGCTCGGCGTCACGACGCGTGAAGGCTTGCGCATCGCGACGCTGATGTTATGATGACGTAAGCACCGACGCGTGATGTCGACAGAAAAGTGATTAAGGATGACGTCATGATGACGCGTGTCGCAGGTTGATGAAGTCAGTGCATCGCGAAGCAGAGGGTTGTGCGCGTCGCGACGCCGAAATGATAATTTTTCCTTTTTTTGTCTGTTTTTCGTTGTTTTGGCCCCGATTTGATTCCAGTGAGTCCAGAAACCTTATTTATCTACAAAATACACAAAACACATCAAAATATTCACAAATCTCAAGAAACTATACAAAATATTAAGTAACAGGGATGATAAATATTGATATATTTTCCGCTTATCAAAATTCATAATAATAAATAATGATTGGTCCCAAACTTTTTTTTAATGCTCAAAGTGTTGGGGTTGGTGCTCAAAGCGCCAATCCGGACCGTATTTATGTCTGATTCATGAATACGAACATCCATTTATTCCATAATATTACTTATTTATGGTTGCACCTCTTGTTTTTATATACGTATTCGATCTAATACTATTAGATTGAAACTAAATGTGGTTAGTGATATGTATTATTAGACAAAGCCCGATAATATATAATACAGTACACAGTTACAAAGGGAGTTTGTAATTGACATTGGGAAGTGTCACTGTTATATATATATATTATCAAACATAGTTCCTGGTCAAGATTTGCTAAACAGGGTCGGTTAGTCAAATCCGTTGAGACCAGTACATGTCGTATATCGAGACTTGGTCCGATGGTTTATCCCAATGAACCATGAGTCTGGAGAGACTCGTATAGACGTGTAGGTGTTTATAGTGTATAAACACTGAACGGCTCACCGAAGATTCTTAATGATGGTACACCAACGTCAATAAGAATCTTCTCGGGTTGAGTAGCATAGTGGTCCTTCGACTTGAGACACCACTGTGGATGTATGAGACATCCTCCACACTTAGATGGCAGTCACGTCACCGATCTATTTAGATCAGACCTCCGCCTGTTCGTTGGGTGTGGACCGATCCTCAGGATATCATGTGTGTGTCAAGATAGGATCCGTCAGTTCTGTGTACAGAGCATATGTAGTCCATATATAATTAGCAGTCTGTTAAATATGTGGCCACAGTATACTTCGGAAGTAAGTTCCGAGTGTTATTTAAAGATTGCTAATAGATACGTCGACGAGATAATACCTATAGAGATTTGACGTTTACATCTATATCTCTGGGATTATCTGGATACCTGTGACGGAGGGATTATACGTATGCAAAATGACCTCGACCTGTATGATTCAGCTAGTTTATCCGTGGTCGTCATAATTTACGGGTGGATAAATTATGGACACGAAATTAGATTTTGTGACTGATATACCTGAATCTAGAGAGTCTCAATAATGAAATATACTCGTAGAGCACTAGAGCAACACATATAAATAATATTGATTATTTATAAAGTCGTTTAAAGGTTAAACGTAAAATACATGCTTAGGGACCCGATAGTCCTTTCCTTAATTATTGTGTATTTACATTTAATACTTGATTAATTTAAATACACATTAATAATAGTCAAATTGAGATATTTGACTAATATCATAAATGTATATATGTATTTAATATTTAATGTAAATATAATACATATATTTAATATATTTGTATTTAATTAATTAATTAATTATTTAATTGTTAAATGATTAAATTAATTAAAATATAAATATTTTAAGATTTAGATATTTGTTTTTAAGGCTTAGTTGCCTTTGTTGACCAAGTGATAAATATCTAATAAAGTGGTTTTTAGATATTTAATCAACTTGATCAAATTAAAATGGAATGAAATTGAAATTGATAATTTGGTATTTACTAATGGCCATTTTCGGCCAATGCCTTATTTTTGGGCAAGTATATATTGTTTTCATTTCATTTGAAATAAAAAAAACCTAATACACTTTTGACATAAACTCCATTAAAAGAAACAAAGAAAGCTTGAGAGGAAGAAAGGCTAAAACAAAGAAAAGCTTGGATTTTAGTAAGTTTCTTCAACTTACTATTAGAAAGGAAAATGTTCCTTAGGATCTAGGCTACATCTTGTGATGTTCTTATGTTACTCTTTTCTTTATTCTTTGTGTTTTTGATGATGGAAATTTTGTTGAAAGTATTGAGCATGTATGATGATGGAAGCTTATGACTATTGTAGTTATAAGCATTCTTCTATGGTTTTGGAAACCTTGTTGCTAATATAGAGTTGTTGACCCACTCTAAGATGACCTAGATTTGATCTTGAGTTGTTGTTCATTGTGTTGAGGCTTTGATTGGATGGAAGAATGATGATTAAAGTAATTGATTTAACCAATTTGGTCTAATTTGTCCAATTTGAAGAAAGAAATTGAAAAATTAGGGTTCATGACCACTTCCAAATTTGGGGCTTTTCATTTATGTTGTGTATAAGGATGTGTATATGATGCATATAAAGTTTCATGTTTATTGGATTACATATTGATGTGTTTTGAAGCATGAAATCACAAAATGCACAAATCCCCCCCCCTTTAGGAGCATTCGACCAAATAGCTTAAAATTGGGATTTTGTGTTGCCTTGGTTTTTGATGTTTTGAACATGCTAAGTTCATCTTAGAAATGATTTAGAATCATTCAAAATTGATTTGATCAATTTCGGACTAAAATGAACAAAATACCAGTGTAAGGGCAATCGGTAAATTCACCTAAATATGATTTATTGAATTTTATTTTCATAATTTGATTATTGGAATATTAAATAAATATGTTTATTTAATTAATCCGAGAAAAGTTTTGAAATCGAAAAATTTGATTTTCCACCACTTCCGCTGCGTTACCGGATTTAGCCCTTAAATCCCCTACAAAATGGTATCAGAGCTAGTCTGATTCTAGGCCTCCATAAAATGATTAGCTTGTTTTATACAATGTTTAATCATGTTTTCTTGACTTTATACATGCATGTAGGGGTGTGCGCGGGTTGGACTGGGCGGGTAGAAGCCAATATTTCTATCTAATCCGCCACTAGCGGGTTGGGAAATTCCAATCCGCCACCAACCCATCAAAGTCTAAATCCGGCGGATTGGTTACAAATTTTGGCGGTTTCAACTCAACGGGTTAGGCAGTTGGCATTAACAATTTTTTTAAAAAAATTATCACAAACTACAATTTATTATTGATAATCTCAAAATATAAACTAATGCACATAAAAAAACTAAAGGTAGATTTCATTAAATAATCTCAATTCCAAACAAATATAGAGTCAATGAAAAAGAGATATATCATGTCTAGGAAAAGTAGGCTTTGCCTTATAACTTAGGAAATTAAAAAATAGTAGAATTAAATCAACGAACTCAAAGTCTTAAGTCTTAAGATACCCAAAGTCACATCAAGGATTCAAATAATAACATACCAACATAATAAATAAACCTCAAAATGGTATGCATGGTCTCAAAAGTCATAATGTAATCAAATTAAACCTACTGAAAATAAACTCAATTCTAACAAAAGTTCTTAACAAAATAGACATCATCAATCAACTTCAAGCTTGGTACCAGTTACCACTCCAAAAATTAAGTTGAACTCCTTCAATGCAAGTAGCAACCCAATCAATCATCCATAACATAATATAAAATTAGGAATGTTACTTTATCTATATAAGATAATGAAAATTTCACATAAGCAAATGAAGATAGAGAATGGATGTTACCTGCCTAAGGAAAGTTCCTCAAAATCAACTAAATCAATTCTCCACATCTTTTATAATTAAACAGCAAATTCTGAAATAAAAATATTACATATAATAAACATGTTACTGCAATTAATCAAAACTAACTAAATTGAAGCATCCATGAACCAACTTCAACAAATAATTAAAAAAAATGTTACCTAACTCAATTTCTTCATATTTTTCTATGTCATTCATAGCCTCTCGAAGGTTGATTGGAATTGGTGAAGACCGCAACCAATTCTGTCCACAAATAAGAGCCTCCACCATCTTTGGAGTTAGAGAACTTCGAAATGGATCAAGTACACATCCATCAGTACTAAAGGCTGACTCAGAGGCCACTGTGGAGACTGGAACAGCCAAAACATCTCGTGCTATTTGAGAGAGAATTTGATACTTGTGGCTATTAAGCTTCCACCATGCCAAAATATCAAATTCAGTATTGCCTAGACCCTCACAATTTTCTGTTAGAAACCTATCCACTTCAGATTTATTCTTCAACCTTTCTGTCTCCTCCAAGTGTTTCTTATATTGAAAGGCAAATGACTTGCTGTCATCTTCCTCCTCATCATCAACAGCCATCACTTCAAAAGTTTGACTTACACTAGGTTTTGCAACATTAGCACTAGTATCCTTCTGAAGATAGTGCTCATATAATTTTTTTAATTTTGCCTCCACCATTGCTGTTAGTTCCTCTGCCTTGGATTTCTCATAAACTTTTTTAAAGGAAAACATGATATATCTCAATTTATAACGAGGGTCTAGCACAACAGCAACATACAATAAAAAAATTGATATTTTTAATATATTCCCAATATTTGTCATATTTCCTTCTCATGCTAGCAGCCATATTCTTTAATATATTATCCTCACTTCTACTTAAAGTCAATAATTTAGATTGCACTAACACAAGTTCATGGAAAAATGCATTAGATGTGACAAATAAAGAGCCTGAAAATCGCAAAGTCGCCTCATAAAAAAGTTTTAGAAATTGCACAAAGATTATAGCCTTTCCCCAATCAAGCACATTAGGAGGCCCAATATTCTTTCTCCCCCTCCCTTTTCCTCTCTCATTACCATCCTCAACCCCAACCTCATTCTCATCATTATCATCATCATTGAAATATGAGTCAAATTGTGAGTCTTCCTCTTGTAGCCGCTCAAAAGCATTTTGGAACTTCACAGCTGCCTCTAACATCATATAGGTTGAATTCCACCTAGTTGGAAGATCTAGGCATACTAGACTTTTACTAGGAATTTTTCGCGCTCTACACAATTCTTAAAAGTTTGAAGCCTAGATGGAGAAGACCTAACATATCTCACAGCATTTCTAATCTTAACAATTGATTCATTTTGATCTTTTAAGCCCTCACACACAATAAGATTAACAATATGTGCACAACACCTCATATGCAAAAACTCATTATCCAAAATGGTGGTATTCCAATCCTTAGTTTTTTCTTTTCAGATATTGTATGGCAGTATCATTTGAACTTGCATTATCAAGTGTGATTGTAAATATCTATCTATCCCCCACTCTTGTAAGCACTTCTCAATATTCTTACCAATTGTGACACCCTTGTGATTAGGAACAATACAAAAATTTAAGATTCTTTTATGCAAGTTCCAATCATTATCAATCCAATGAGCAGTAAGACACATATAGTTAAGATTTTGAATTGATGTCCAAGTGTCAGTGGTTAGGCATACTCGTTGCTTTTGAAATGCTTTTTTCAATTTTTTCTTCTCTTCATAATAAAGATTCATACAATCACGAGCAACAGTGGTGCGACAAGGGATAGTGAACCTAGGTTCCAAAACCTCAACAAAAAACTTAAAGCCTTCATTCTCTACATGCCTAAAAGGTAACTCATCAACAATTATCATCTTTGCTAGGGCATTCCTAGCAATTTTTTCACTAAACCCCACTGCTTTAAGAGTAGATTGCCCTTCTTCTTTTTTAAGAAAACAAAGTGTCTTTTGTTTTTTATCTACGACCTTATAATGGGACGTGGGGCATTGATTATAAAGATGATTCCATAAATTACTAGTCCCATCCCTTTTTCCACGACATCCATAGTCTTTACCACAATAATTACATGCTGCTCTAGGGTTACTAGGATCACAATCACCCATCATTGAAAAGTGATCCCAAACTTCAGATTTTTTTCTTTTTAGGACGCTTAGGAGGAAGTGCATTGGTATTACCTGTGGTTGGAGACTTGATTTTGTCATTGGGTTTTTCATTATGGGCACTAGATGTTTCACCCTCCATCACCTATTAAAAAAATTAGACAAAGACAAAGAATAAGATGAACTGTAAGAATATTTAATATATAACAATATAACATGTTAATTTGAATATACAATTAACAATAGATACTTGAATATACAATGAATTGCCTCTACCAGAAATAGAATGGCTTTACATGTAATATATTAACAATTTTTATATTATATAAATTAATCAAATGATGGAAACTGAAATAAGAAAGACATAAAAACTAAATAAGACAAGACAAGAAAGCAAATAAGCAATTACCTTTGTGTTTTCGGTGAAGAATTGAAAGGATATAAAATAGGTTTCAAAAAGGTTAAAGAAGAAAATGGGAAAACAGTGGCTGAACTGAAGGGGTAGCCAGTGAGAATAAAAAGTGAGACTTAGAGTTTCAATATTGACTTTTTAGATTTTATTTAAGGAATTTTTTGAAGGCCGATTTTGTTTAGGGAATTGATGATTAATTAGCTGTAAAAATTTATTAGGTAAATTGATTAACTTTAAATACTTATCAATTTTAACTAATATATATTTTTTTATGTATGTAAAATTATTAATTAAGCGGGCGGGTCGGGTTACAGCGGGTTGGCAATTTTTCAATCCGTAACCCAATCCAATCCACAATTTTGGGGATCTAACCCACCCAACCCAAACCACCTAACTTAATGACCCGCACATGGCGGGCGGGTCGGTTGCGGATTGGACGGGTTGGCGGGTTAAGCGGATATTTTGCACACCCCTACATGCATGGTATAATCTAATTTGATTATATTTAAGGTGTATGACACTTAATGGAATATCCCTGCTTAATAAGGTTTTAAAGTAACTAGTATTTGGAATACTTGTTTCTTGGTCCGTCTTATCAATACGGTTTATAAATATTTTTCCGTGACTACATCCGAGACCGTGCCTCTGCTGTGAGGGTGTAGCCGATAGAGATTTATTTATGCCAGATGTATATTAGATACTAGATAAATTCAAGCGAAAGCGGAATCCTGAATGTGCCCTAGCTGTCAGGGTTACGCAAGTAACTTGAGTTTATCATTGACGTGTTTAACCTTGGTACGTCTCCTTATGGGCCTGCCTTCGCAGCGACAACGAGAAACGACCAGGACCGAAACCCAGGAGTCACTAATGAGTGATTGACAATGAGTTGTCTACCTGTGAATATATGTAGGCGAGACCGTGCCTCTGCTGTGAGTCGAAATATATTCATGGGGTCCTCTTCCCATTATGGAATTCGATTTAATTATTGAATTCTCGTTTTTCCGTTGGGGATTACGTATTACGTAAAATAGGGAGGCACTGCTAAGTTTAAAAATTCCTTAACTTAGGCAGTGTGTATTATTATGGAAATAGCCGCTTGTTTGTGTTTCCTTAATCTATATTAGATAGAATTAAACTTTTATTCACTGCACACATATTTTGATATGTTATCTGACTTGACTCTTGGTTGTAGTTATTCTAGAATAGGTTATAGATACTACTAGACTAGGATATTATTAGATTGGTCTAAACCATCGGACTATTGTTCGATTTTCTTCAAAAATAAAGATGGTTAATGACTTAGTTTCTAAGTCATGATAGATAATCTAGATAGATATCCCTTTTAGGATATAATAATTTAGAGAGAATAGTTTCTTATGCAGTAAGAATTGACTTGAATTAGTTCATGTCTCGAGATTCTTGACTGGCATTAAGAAAGCCTCATTAGGTATTTGTTTATCTAGTAATGACGTTTCTTAGCTTTAATTACCTTTAGAGGCAATGTGTCCGACACGATTTGCTAATCAATTATTTGCAATTGTTGTGAATAGTTGAATGCAAATAGTAAAGCTAAAGAAAGGAGATGTGTATAGTTGTGTATAGAAAATATCGATTTTCACAAATACTACAACTATAGGTATTGGATACCAGATCTCCCGTCTAGTTATTTAAAAATATTAGTTAACGATTGTTTTGATATTTGATATCGGAACTTGCGACTATTGGATAGTTACTTGTTCTTAATAAACAATTGTTATATATTTTAAATATAACTAGTAGTGTCATTGACGTAAAGATAAACATTAAGAAAAATTATTTGTAAATAAATAATTTAGAACGGTACTTTATGAGTTTAATCACTTAAGCATTAGATGCTTATTTCGTATGGTAAATGATGGTTTGATACGAGATCACACCACACATCCTTATACATTTAATGAATATTGTATTTAGGAAAGTGATTAAGATCTCGTTTAACCAATGATTGTCATTGGACCACCAAATTATTTAACTGATACATTGGATGTATGTAGTTTAATAAATAATAATTGTTTAAGGTAGTTTTCTTTATTTCGTAACTTAGTTGATGAATTTCATAACTTAGTTATGTGTTTCTGAAGGAACACATATTGAAAGTCTTGAAAGTATCAAGAACTTTCAATCTGTTCTGATGAAACGAAGATTGAACATTTTTGACTTGTTCAAATATATTCAATCTGAAGTATTTTGAAAACTTGATCCTTAAAATTCATTACATGTCTTTGAACTGTTCAAAGATCTTTGATACGATCAAACATTTGAATTTAAAGCAATTAGTTCTAAGGTTATTCAGTGAATATGATTCATATTCAATATTATTCTTCCACGATTCCATCTTGATGGAATTGAGTAGTGGGAGCAATCGAATCTTATATGATTTGATTCGTTTGATATTGAATGTTACCGAATTAGTTTCAATACTCTTGGGGTTATGCTCCAGTAACACTAATTCATCTCTTTAATTAATGTTCCATTAATTTCTACAGTTACATATATGATATGTATAGGTAGAAAATCCGAATCTTGAAAAGTTTAAGATTTGAATGTTTCTTTTATATAATAGTTATATAATGGAAATTACTTACACCTTTGAGGTATAAGTAAAAGTTTATCGTTTATTCTGTTTAATAGAATATTGTATTCTATTTAATAGAATATATTTCCTACGATCCTAAGTAATAAAATTGTTTTATTACTTGGTGTGTAACATCTGATGTTAATTATTGTAGAAAAAGATTTGACTTATTGAAGTCAAATGTGAGAATGATAAATTATAAATGGAACTACGTAATTAATAAGATGAAACAACCCTTATACATCTTCTATATAAGTCTAATAGGATATCAGAATCATTTACGAGTATTTGATACTTAATGGTTCTGTTGTTTTCTTATTGAAGAAAATTATCCTATAACTTATAATGGAAGCGATATTTGATATCGATTCTGGAAGTTCACCATTGAACCATAGATCTAAGATTGTCCATAGCTTACTACGATCAAGTTTTGAACTTGATTAAGCTTTCATTATGAGTTAGTTCATGATATGTGCTAATTGTTTGACAGTAAAAGCAGTGTGAGCTTGTTAAAGGTTTGACCTTTACAGTATAACAGTGAGAAAAGTTATACTCAGCAATCTATCGTAGATTCTGAGAAAACTTATCTCTAGTCAAACTAAATGAAAAATTAGAGATATATTGGTTAATGTTAATATGAAACTGTACATTTTAACTAAAGAATGCAAAGTGGCGTTTTTTGAATGACTTATTCAGATAAGAGATCAGTTGTGATTTCTTTGTTTGAAGAGTTCATTCTGGAATGGCCCTAGAGTTTGTGTTCTGTTGAGATCGCAGTTTTGTGCTATCTTACAGAGCCTATTGTAGACTCGGATAAGTCTTCCAGAAATATGTGCTCTCTATTTTTGATATCGTCAGATTGTCTGATCTTGTCAAAGTATATAGAATACATATGTGATAAAAGGGTTAGTGGGAGCGTACAAATTACTTTCTAGTGTTATATATCCTAACAACATTATCATTATTATAGTAATAATGAGATGTTTGTGAGGTAAAAAGGTTTACCTAAGTCTTCTTTACTCCGTGAAAACAGTGGGAGTAGTCTCTGTTATATACGATATAAAGTTTTATATAAGATATAAAACCAAGAGACTTGTGAGATACTCATATTATTCGTACATTAGATATGATCTAATAAAGGACATAACTAGGCTATCTGTATGACAGTTAGTATAACTGTTGGACAGTTATTGTGTGTCTTATATAAAGTATTCATCTTTCATAAAGGATGTTCCTTTTTCGAAAGAGATATTGATTAGAATGTCTAATCAATCTTATGTATCATTTGATGATGACATAATAAATACTTTATAATGTGCGATTAAAGATATTGATTTAATCGTAATTGTTACGAGTTATTTTGATATCCTATACACCATAGGATGGATCTTGAAACACGTTCTTTGTGATCTATGAGATATTAAGAACGAGTTTCTAATTCATGGAGAATACAGTCTGCAACCATTAGGGTCATATTAGTTTTGAGACTAATTATGACGTTAGACAGTCTACGTCATAAAGAGTCACAAAAGATGCAGTGGGAGTGTCACGAAGGATTCTACTAACTGAGTAGAATTAGATGCAACTTATGAAGTATTGACTTATGAAGTTGCATAGTGACCTTATAAATTAGAAGTTTTAAATTGGTGTTGTGCTTGCGGTTGTCCTCACAGTATTTTTGGATTTGATCCCTAAATACTTGGACAACTTAGTAGCTGTAGCATAATACAGATATACCATCCATTTCATATTAATGTATAATTTAGATTCTACAAAATATGAATGATGCTGACTATGAGAAACAATGGAGTTTGTTTGACAAACTCAATATGTCATAACGGACCTGCTTTTTGTTGCCTACCTCTTAAGTACTGGGTGAGCTTTTGAGGGCCATGTGCATACGATACACATTGAGATGTGTATATGATACCGTGGATTGGCACTAGAGCAAGTGGGAGAAATTGTTGGGGTTGGTGCTCAGAGCGCCAATCCGGACCGTATTTATGTCTGATTCATGAATACGAACATCCCTTTATTCCATAATATTACTTATTTATGGTTGCACCTCTTGTTTTTATATACGTATTCGATCTAATTACTATTAGATTGAAACTAAATGTGGTTTAGTGATATGTATATATTAGACAAAGGCCCGATAATATATAATACAGTACACAGTTACAAAGGGAGTTTGTAATTAACATTGGGAAGTGTCACTGTTATATATATATATTATCAAACATAGTTCCTGGTCAAGATTTGCTAACACGGGTCGGTTAGTCAAATCCGTTGAGACCAGTACATGTCGTATATCGAGACTTGGTCCGATGGTTTATCCCAATGAACCATGAGTCTGGAGAGACTCGTATAGACGTGTAGGTGTTTATAGTGTATAAACACTGAACGGCTCACCGAAGATTCTTAATGGATGGTACACCAACGTCAATAAGAATCTTCTCGGGTTGAGTAGCATAGTGGTCCTTCGACTTGAGACACCACTGTGGATGTATGAGACATCCTCCACACTTAGATGGCAGTCACGTCACCGATCTATTTAGATCAGACCTCCGCCTGTTCGTTGGGTGTGGACCGATCCTCAGGATATCATGTGTATGTCAAGATAGGATCCGTCAGTTCTGTGTACAGAGCATATGTAGTCCATATATAATTAGCAGTCTGTTAAATATGTGGCCACAGTATACTTCGGAAGTAAGTTCCGAGTGTTATTTAAAGATTGCTAATAGATACGTCGACGAGATAATACCTATAGAGATTTGACGTTTACATCTATATCTCTGGGATTATCTGGATACCTGTGACGGAGGGATTATACGTATGCAATGACCTCGACCTGTATGATTCAGCTAGTTTATCCGTGGTCGTCATAATTTACGGGTGGATAAATTATGGACACGAAATTAGATTTTGTGACTGATATACCTGAATCTAGAGAGTCTCAATAATGAAATATACTCGTAGAGCACTAGAGCAACACATATAAATAATATTGATTATTTATAAAGTCGTTTAAAGGTTAAACGTAAAATACATGCTTAGGGACCCGATAGTCATTTCCTTAATTATTGTGTATTTACATTTAATACTTGATTAATTTAAATACACATTAATTAATAGTCAAATTGAGATATTTGACTAATATCATAAATGTATATATGTATTTAATATTTAATGTAAATATAATACATATATTTAATATATTTGTATTTAATTAATTAATTAATTATTTATTTATTTAATTGTTAAATGATTAAATTAATTAAAATATAAATATTTTAAGATTTAGATATTTGTTTTTAAGGCTTAGTTGCCTTTGTTGACCAAGTGATAAATATCTAATAAAGTGGTTTTTAGATATTTAATCAACTTGATCAAATTAAAATGGAATGAAATTGAAATTGATAATTTGGTATATACTAATGGCCATTTTCGGCCAATGCCTTTTTTTGGGCAAGTATATATTGTTTTCATTTCATTGAAATAAAAAAAACCTAATACACTTTTGACATAAACTCCATTAAAGAAAAAAGAAAGCTTGAGAGGAAGAAAGGCTAAAACAAAGAAAACTTGGATTTTAGTAAGTTTCTTCAACTTACTATTAGAAAGGAAAATGTTCCTTAGGATCTAGGCTACATCTTGTGATGTTCTTATGTTATTCTTTTCTTTATTCTTTGTGTTTTTGATGATGGAAGTTATGTTGAAAGTGTTGAACATGTATGATGATGGAAGCTTATGACTATTGTAGTTATAAGCATTCTTTTATGGTTTTGGAAACTTTGTTGCTAATCTAGAGTTGTTGACCCACTCTAAGATGACCTAGATTTGATCTTGAGTTGTTTCATTGTGTTGAGGCTTTGATTGGATGGAAGAATGATGATTAAAGTAATTGATTTAACCAATTTGGTCTAATTTGTCCAATTTGAAGAAATTGAAAAATTAGGGTTCATGACCACTTCCAAATTTGGGGCTTTTCATTTATGTTGTGTATAAGGATGTGTATATGATGCATATAAAGTTTCATGTTGATTGGATTACATATTGATGTGTTTTGAAGCATGAAATCACAAAATGCACAAATCCCCCCCTTTAGGAGCATTCGGCCAAATAGCTTAAAATTGGGATTTTGTGTTGCCTTGGTGTTTTGATATTTTGAACATGCTAAGTTCATCTTAGAAATTATTTAGAATCATTCAAAATTGATTTGATCAATTTCGGACTAAAATGAACAAAATACCAAGTGTAAGGGCAATTCGGTAAATTCACCTAAATATGATTTATTGAATTTTATTTTCATAATTTGATTATTGGAATATTAAATAAATATGTTTATTTAATTAATCCGAGAAAAAGTTTTGAAATCGGAAAATTTGATTTTCCACCGCTTCCGCTGCGTTACCCGGATTTAGCCCCTAAATCCCCTACACAAAGTTCTCATAATAATTTTTTTTTTTTTAATTTTGATATAGAATTTGACTTAGTTTTAGAAGGATTTTGATATATGTTACATGTATTGTAGACCTGACCAACGGATTTGTTCGGTTCAGGAATCGAATTGAACCGCTTGGTTCATGATTTCAGTTTTTTTGAAATCGTAGAACCGGACCGAATCAGAAAAAATTAATTCGGTCTTTTACTTTTTGGAAAAAGGAAAAAGAAAAAAATATATTTGGTTCCGTTTCCGAACCAAAACCGAATCGAACCTTAAGATTATAAATCCACATTATGTGGAACCATAACATAATCGAAATAGGTTTCGATTCGGTTCCAATTTTAGAACCGAATCGGATGGAACCGTAATCTTATAATTTCATCCGGTTCGATTTCAATTCCAAATTGGAACCTTGCCGGGTCATTGAACTTTAAGGTGATTCATGTTTTATTGACCGAAGACCAAATGACATGACTTGGACTCTTAACTATTTGATATTACCTAAATTAAATATTTGTTTCAAGAGCAGGATGACTAGAAGAGTGATAAATGCAAAATTAATTATATTACAAATAATTTAATCTTCTATTGTCAAACTAACTTTGTAACTACAATAACTGTAAAGATTTTATATAGATAATAAATTAATTAATTAACTGGAGAAGGAATCAATATCTTTAAGAACATGACTGAGGGATTAACAAAGCAAAGAATATAAGAACATGACATTATCAAAAGAACCCATTTGATGATTCTCATATTAATATTTAATTAATTACCGAATCAATTAGGTAAAAAAATTAGATTTTGAGTTTAAGTTTGACCACAGGATATCCAGCTTAAGAGAAAATGGTGGAAACACAAGCACTAGCCGATTAATTTCATAAAAAGATAGAAATGAAATTGATAGCGACTTTTTTTTTTTTAGGTAAAATGTTTATTGATTGCGATTTTGAAAAATGACAATCCCGTCAATATCCTCTATAGTCGCTTAATGGAAATAAAATTTGATTTTTTTCTTAAAAAAATAGATATCATAAATATTCTTCATTTTAATCATTTAATTAAATTATTATACTTTTTATTATTTTATAAGATATATTTTAATAAATTTTTATATAGACCGGACCTCCTGCGGGCTTGTGAGTGAGAGCGTGGGCTTTGAAAGATGAAATGGAAAACCCATCTGAAAAATGGACCCAACAGTGCCAGATAGTTATATGGGGCATGTGGATCATGTGGTTATTGGCTTAAGCCACAAAAGAGGGGACCTAAATGACTAACCCTTATGGACCAACAACACACCCAATCAGCTTAGCCCTTGTGAGCACTTGACTGACCTGATTCGACCCACAAAACTATAATTGACAAGGCAGCCCCAGCCACCTACATCATCCATTCTATTCTGTAATTATGCAAGTGATATTCAATTGTATGTCCATCAAAAAGACAAGGGCCAATCCGAATTTTTTTTCTAGGTATTCGCCAGCTGGATAAACTCATGTCGATTTAGAATATGGATTCAGTGGGGACAAAATAAATTCTCTCATTAACAAATCAGATTTTTCATTAATTTATAAGATATTTTAATAAAATTTCATATTGAACGGAACATGTATGTGGCTCCACCATTGTCGGCATGGCCACCTGTAAAAAAGTCGAAAGAAACCTAAAAAAACCATGAAAAATTAGAAGGATTACAGTTGTATGTTGTAGTGATGTGAAGTTCAGGGTGGTCCAATTTTGGTCCTGGAACCCTTAGCCTTGATGGTATTGGTCCCTAACCCTATTGAGTTTAGGCTTCATTGTGGTATTAGGTGAAGTTGCTTGGATTATTCATGTGAATTCCTCGTGGTCGGCCTTTGAAGTTTTAATTTGATATCCATTATTCATTTGGATAGCAATTGGGGTTGACATTTTATAGTACTTACTACTTACGTAGAATTTTTATTTTGGTTTAAAATATATTTGTTGTTCTAATGTGAATAAAATTAGGTTTTAAAAAAAATGATATTTTGAGAAGTGAAAGGAAGGAAAAGTTAGAAAATGTTATTTAATTAGTATTTTTGAACATAATATAAACAAATTTTAAATATTTTTAATAATAAAAAAAAAAAAAAACACTTCCAAATGGAGTAAAAATAAGAACAAGGATGCGATGATTGAGGGGCTGCTTTAATTTGAGGTTGGAGAGAGTGAGGGTTTGGGACTTTGGGTGCAATGCAAGTTAAAAAAAAAAAAAAGGATAAAATAGTAATTAGGGAGCCAAGGATAACTATCAGCGTACCCCCTAACTTTTGGCTTAATATCATATAACTGTCACATGATTCACAATTGAACATTCAAGGACCAAAACTTTCAATTGTTGTTTAAGGCTCTGTTTAGTACGACTTCTTGAATAAAGCTTTTAGAGTACAGTTTTTCTTAATAAAGCTTTTAAAAATAGAATTTTTGATAATAATAAAAAAAATCGTTGGGTGTTTGGTTGTCAATTAAAAAAGCTCTTTTAAATTATTAGATTATTTGATTGTACAATATTAGATATATACAATAAGTTTTTTTATAATCATTCAACTAGACAAACATCTATTGCTTAAGAAATTGAAACACTTTGTAATCATATATATTGATGTTCAAAAATCAAAATACATCAATAATAATTCTACCAAACAAATAATTTTGATCAAATTAAATTTAAATGTCAACGGCATATGAGAAGTGTTGTAATTTGATTACGTTCTTAGTCCATTTCATGTGTATTGAATGAACTTCCATACTCTTCATTTTTGTAGAGAAATAATAATCTTTTAATTTTTTTTATCAACACTTTAATCTTTTTGTTCCATAAGATTTTATATATGAGAATATCTAAATTTTGAACTTTTACCAGTAGAGGCAAAATAATTTTTTTTAATCCCTATAAGCTCCACTCAAAATATAACACCTCTCAAAATATTTTGAAAAATACTTTTGCAATTAAAAAAACTTTTTTACCTCTACTAAAAGTCATACCAAATAGGCACTAACTGTCGAGTTTGGCAAACCATTTTCGCTTCTGTTGAAACATCATCATCATCTTTTCTTTTCTTTTTTTGGGTTAAAAAAAAAACATTTTTGTTTTGCACAAATTCAACCCATAGAAGAACTTGAACAATCATTCTAATGCAGCAAAAGCCATAGCTAAAAATCAAACAGATTTTAATTTTAAGAAAAGATATGCATAATAATCAATCACCATATAAATCTTATAACTCATCTGTTCACATAACTTGTTTTTTTTTATACAATAAATTGGGTGGAGATAGCAATGCCTCAACCACCAAACTACAATGACTGCACTTTTTCTTAACACTTAAAAAATTGAAGCCGATTATGGCAAGAACATAGCAATGGAAAACAAAACAAAAAAAGGAATGCACAATCAACCAAACAAGTATATCCCTCTGCCCCTCGAAGAGGATGTATTTTACGAACTTGAAAGTCAAAAAATTAAACAAATAGAAATTTTACAATGGGGCACGGACGTACAAAAACAAAAAATGGAGTGAAACAAAAATTTAAAAAAATAATAAGAAGAAGAATATTGGATTTACAACTGATGTTGATCAAAGAGTTTCGACTTCACTGCCTACCTCGACAAAAATACTAAGTAGAGCATGATCGAGCTTCCTATGCCTCGTATAAAAATTCAAAGGCTGGATTCTCAAGAAGTTCCTCTGCGGCTTTGACATCCAAGAAATCTTTTTCTTGCAGTGAATTAGAAAGGTCATCAACAGAGAAGGGAATGCTGTGTTATGAAATATGGGTTAGTTGCTATCCTCAATGTAAATATTACGATATGCTTAATCCACATAGATGGTTTTGAAACAAGATGATGTCAAAGCAGATGAAAATCAAAATTACAAATTCCTAAATTAGCCTCAGATAATCTTAATGAAAGCAGAATCTCGCAACAAAATTAGTACATTGATTTTCTCTCGTTTTTGAAACCTCACCTGGAATTGTCATCCAACAAAAAGGAATTGCTGGTGGCATCATTAGAGTCCTCTGTCATAAGTACCCTCATGCTGGAAATTACCTGTAAAGGGGGGCAAAAAAACAAGTTGCAACTCATTGAAATCAACTTCGACAATGCGAACTTACAAGGCTACAGCAAAAAAGATGGTTTTTGAATAACAAAAACTTACATTTGGAGACACACTTCGAGTATTGTAGTTGTCATCCCAGTATAGCGTGCATATTCTATACAGCTGCTGGACACTCAGGATCTGAACAAACCAAACAAAATGAATCAGGGAGAGATAGAGAGGGGGGAGAGAGATGGTATGTGCATTCACACATCTAGTGTTGTAATAGACCACTTGCAACTTAGGAGCAGGACATTAGGCTAATCCATCAACAGTCGACCTGCATTTGAGCATCAGGATTAACCACATGCAAAGCTCCTCTGATGTGAGGGAGAAGGTGGTCAGTCTGAATCGCCCCTTTAGGCATTCAGAATAGCTTGGAAAACAGAGAGCCTTGTCCCAATTAGCGCCGAATATTACACAAACCAAATTTCTCATTCCTTGCATTTTATTACCATTTCTATTTTATTTATTTATTTATTTTTGTGTTTCTGTTTTTGAGTCATTTCATGAAACACACAAGCATGGAAGCAAACACACTGGAGGCAGAGAAAAAGGGGACTTACAGGGCACAGATCGTTGGTTATTTCATCATAAGAAATTCTATACTTCTGATGTATAACCTGCAGATCAAGATCAATGAATATCAATTAAGATAGGTCACTTTTTCCCAATCCTTTTAAGATAAAAAGGAAAATTGATAAAAATATCATCAGCACATCACAAAATATATCTGTAGGTGGAAAAATGAAAGAAACTACAGTGATCATAACATATTATTCCTGCTGTCAGACAACACAGCTTTTTAGGAGGTCCACTCAATGACGCATGATCTATGAAAAATCAATATGTTCCCAAAGAAAAACTCTAAAAAGGTTGAAAAGCCACTGTGTACAAGCAAACAAATGCACAGTGTTCGAAAACGCGCCGTCTTTTCGTTACGCAGCCTATGGCCACGGCGATTACCACCTAGGCATCGGTGGTAATCATGCGGCTAAGGAGTATGCTCATCACAAAACTTTGTCCATGATGAGATCGTTTGCAAAACACAGGGACAGTGAGGCCGAGAGTAACTGGGTTTGCCTCAGCTTTCTTAACTTTACAAAGTTTGATGGAGAAAAAAGAAAGTTTGTGAACCATGTTTGCTAATATAGAATGGGATGAGTGCATATGGTCAAAGCAAGCTAAAGGGAAAGTGGCCTTTGCCACGGTGATGAGTGTTTCCTTTTGGAATGGTGTGACTCAATGTTTGAAGGTGTTTGCATTTTTGGTGAGGGTGCTTCGACTAGATGATGGGGATAGAAAACCATCCATAGGCTTTGTATATGGAGAGCTAAAAAAGGCAAAGGAAGAGATAAATGAGACATTGAACAATATTGAGAATAATTATCAACCAATCTTGAAGATTATTGATAGCAAAATTGAAGGTCTACTTGATACTCCATTGCATGGCGTCACTTATCTATTAAATCCTTACTACTATATAAGGATACAAGCATTGAATATGTTGTGGAAGCGTTATTTCCCAATGACATTGATATGTAAAGTAAGGTCATAAATGAGGAGTTGGCTTCATATAAGACAAAAGATTATGCTTTTGGTAGAGAAGTGACGGCAAAAGCATACGAGGGATCTATTGATGTTTTTAATCAAATTAAAACAGAGTATTCATTTTAATTATTTAGCATATTATATAAGATTAAATATATTTCACTTTCGAAGGGGTAAATATTTGATTATTTTGTATTTTAATTATTAATATTAATTGATTTATTTAAATTATTTATGCAGATTCACACGAAGAAAATGAATAGACTAGATGTGAATCGATTAAACAATCTAGTTTTTGTTTTCTTTAATGTCAAGTTGAAGAAGCACAAAAGGGAGAAGGATATGAAATTGAATGTATTACTCGCAAAAGATGCAGTAATGCACAATGATGGATTGTTGCTGGTGGTGATGAAGAAGTAGAGCTCGGTCCGGTGTTTACTTGGAAGATGGTTGGAGAAGCATCTGGGGCAAATGAAATATTACAACCTCGGAAAAACGCTAGGAATGCTGAATACATAGAACTTGATGAAGAAGATTTTGATTCTGATGAAGAACCTAAGGAGAATGATATTGAGCTTGAATCGGATGAAGAAGAATTCGAGGATGATTAGAAAAGATTTAATAACTTGAACATTATTTTATTTTTTTTTTTTTTGGATTTTGAGTTTGGCCTCTAATTCTGGACTTAATTAAAGGATGTTTGATGGATTGACTTTGGATTTTGATGTTTGATATGGTGGATTGAGTTTGGATTTTATATTTTAATACATTTTGGTTGAATTTTTATGATTTAGATTATTTATGATGTTGGAAAATATTAGATTTTAACTGCCTTCCGACTAATTTCCTAGGCCCCGCCGAAGCCCCGCTTAGGCGCCCTAGACACTGGGCTGCCGGCTGACTAGCACCTAGCGCATTTTAAAACACTACAAATGTATCAATAAAAGTTACAGGTTAATTTAACCAACAGGGATAGTAAACTGCATTTGTTTAAGTCAAGCCAGAAATACATCATCTCAGCCCTGACAAATGTGTCGAGGTTTTGGGAAGATGAATACGCTCATTATCATCAACAACTTATTTTTATACTAAAGTTATAACAATAAGAAAAAATCCTCAAATGTTGCATAAACCAAACCCCTCCAGCCCTGGTGTGTGCAGAATTGAAAACAAGATTTAAGAAAGCTAGCTCAGTCAGAAGATCATGTTTGAATACAATGGTGTTTGACGGAGAGTTGCAAATAATGGGGATTACTTAGAATTCCCCATGCATAAGATGGAAGTGAAAACTTGAGAAAAGAGAGAAGAAGAAATAGGAAAAATCAAAGAGGATAATAATGAGAACTACAATAGTAAAAGACATGTCAGATACTGATGCATGCCTAATTCTTTCAACTAAACACAATAAAAGTGATCTTATATAACATAGTTAAAATATTCAAAAATCATCACTAAATCACAATGGCTCCAATGTCCAATGGCACTCTGGTATCGGGTAAGATGACATACCAGGAATCCAACAGCCTGTCTAATGTGCTTAAGTTCATCCCAAGAGGAGCCTGCATACTGCAACCCAAGGAAATTAAGACATGAGAATCAGGGATGTCCATTAACATGATTAAGCATTTTCATTTTTGAGTGTATTGCATAGATCAGCAAATAATCACAGCAAGACATACGTAACTGCTTGAACCAAATCTGAAGCTAGTACGTAATAAGAGCCCATACAATAGTATTAAGCTCTAACAGTATATATCAACAGCAAAGTGCACCAATATAGACACTTTTAACTTTTTAAGAGAAAATTACCTCTTCCTTTGCTTGGCAACACCAAAGCTCCAACTCAGCTAACCCAGATTTTACATATTCTCCATTGCTAAATGTACAACACTCACGACGTAGAAGAAGACTGGAAAAAACAAATCAACTTATGATATGATCAAATGTTCAGCATAAGATAATCAAAGAGCTAGATTTAAAAGACTGATTACCTATTAAATAACTGAACATTTATATATGAGAAAGTTTGAGTAAAGATCTTCTGGACTAGAACTGGCGGCACCTGAAATGCCAATAACTGTAAGAATATGTACCCATTTATATAAAAATTTAAATATCTAAAACTATCTGTCAGAAGGCAAAGGAGAAAAAAAATGTTCCATACAAAGTTTTGCTTCAATGTACTAAGAAGTGTATTGAGACTATCAATAATGCTCTGCCAGTGACTAGGGGCAGAATCTTTGCCGAAGGACCGCCCAGATCTTAGTACACTTCCCTTTGATGTCCTTGGTGCCTGAAATTCAGAATTGTGGGTGACAAGGTTCAGAACAACAGCTTTTAAGATACATAAAACCAAAGCTAAAACAATGTTTAGGTGTCTAATGCAGATGGAATTTGGAATGTGAGGGGTTAAATTAGTTTGTTATCTAGAAAGCAACATACCTGAATACATAAAGAAAGCAAAGATGATAATTCCTTTTTCAGGTTGTCTCGAATGATTCCATAAATCTTTTCCACGTATGCCGCTAATTGTTGTTTGAAAAGCAATGCTGGATATTTAGCCTCTACATGGCGTACTACAGCAAGTGCAGCGGCAGCTGCAAGGTTTGCAGATGAAGGGGACGACCGGAAACCCTAAAATTAATGCGGAAAATGAATAACTTAATTATCATATTTTTCTTTTGAAAACAAGAAAAGGAAATACATTGAATTAGGAAACTCCAAATACCATGGCCATCCTTCCAAATAGGGAGGTTGCAGTGGGCGGTTTCCTATGTGGAGTTGCACCACTGGCTCCTGATGCCTTCAAACTTCGTTGGAGCAAGAACAATAATGTAGATGTGTTCGATAGCCAATAAGCCATATGATCATTGTCGTCTTCATTCTGCAATAAACAAGAGTGTTATACTACTTTAGGGAATCATATAGGGGCTCATAATGTGCGTACAAGAAGAACATCATCAAAAGTAGTCTGTCCTATCACATGAAAAAGAAAATGATAATAATGTTCTTGAAAGGGAGAAAAAAACACTAAAGTACATCTGATAAATTAAACCCTCAAAAAGATCAAAGTAAAATGTTAACCACTTAGAGAGGAGGAAACTCATTGTTTTCTTCAAAACAATTAAGATAAAAACTAGGTGGGATAAATTCGAAACTGATCATCCAATTTGTTTTGTGATCTTTACGTCACAAATCATGGGTACGAATACCATGTACCTCAATTGCAGAGCCTATCATCTGAATGAGACGATCAAACACACTAGTCCTTTCAGCTTCAAAAGATTTCCAATGGAGAAGACACTTATATATTGTAAATGCTGCAACAGGCTTTCCATTACAATAACCAATGTTTTTCGTAACACAGTTGATGAGAGCATCAACATTCTCCTGTTGCAAGATAACATAAAATGTTCAGCGTTAGCCAATCTACAGAGAGTATACCTGGGAGAACTTGACAGAGAAGCAGATTCAGGTATTAGGTAAGCACATACATGATGATGTTCAATATGGGATCTCCTTAACTTGCTATCAGACTCTGTGCCAAACTTTTTCACAGGTGTAGCACTCTGTGGCTCCTGCTCCTTCAGTAAAAGATTTTGCAATGACATTAATAACAGAAGGAAATAGATTATAATAACACAACCCAAAAATAGCGCGATTGATGATCCACAGAAAAGTTACATTTGATCTGTTATCTTCATTGACATGGTGGCCATTTGCCAAGCTCTGCAAATTGGGAGATGACGAGAAAAATTAAGAATAGGCAAAACACAACCACGAGAAAAACCTATACAATTTTAAGCACATACTCACCTGAGTTGCTGGTGTCAACAGATGCTCTGACATCTTCTTAATAGGTGTGCTTAATAGGGATTGCTGCCGAAGAATTTGGTTCTCAGTTTCTATATCAGAAACTTTTTCTTCAAGCCTGCAAATGAAAGCAATAAACATCACTTCAGAAGTATAATAAAATAAAAAAAGAACTAAGTTTCCACTGATTAACCAATATACATGCAGATAGTCTAGTCTCCGCAATACAATTAACAACACAAGTCAATCATAGTATCATTCCTCAATCATAAGAATGCAGTTAGGAATATAACCTGTGCATAGCAGTCTTCAACTGAACTATTTTTGATTCGGCCTCCAAAGCTTGCTTCAACCTTTCTTCACTAACTTTGCTAGTCTCTTCAAATTTTTTCTCCGTTTCATCAATTTTATTTTCCAATGAGTTAACTAATGTCTGCATTTTAATAGCACAGAAGCAATTCACAGGCAATGAGAGATTCACGAACATGTTTCATGACACATGCAGAACAATCCTGAGCAGAAAGTAAATCATTGACTCAGCCTCCTTACCTTGAGTTTTTCATTTTCGCTTGTAAGCTTCTCCAGCATTGCATGGTCAACAACAGAAACCTCCTGCACAATAGGAACTTTCTCTGCTTCCTTTTTGGCAACCTCAATTTCCTTCATGAGTTTTTCTTTAGTTTCCTTGAACTGGAGCTGCATCTCTTGCAAAGTAGACTGTAGTTTTGTATTCTCTTGCATTTTAGCTTCCTCCATGTCCACCTACATAAGTCAGTCATAGATGCATAAAATAGGGATGAGGAGATAATGGAATCAAAAGAGATACCAGAATATAATCATAATTGGATAGTATCACAAGCAGCTTATTTTTCTCCTATTTTCATTGCTGGCTGTCTAACCAATAAGCAAGTACTATCACAAAAAATTTCAAAGAATCTCATTCCTGAGCAGACTTTTCAAAGGACCGCATCCCATTCCCAAAAATAAAAGCACAAAAATAATCATCGAGTCACTATAAGAAGCTTCTTTATCTGTATATGAATGAGGTCAATCAGACAAAACTTAAGATCCAGTATGATTGTTTTAAACTATTATTCTGTATGGTTCAATGTGTTTGTTATCATATTTCCCCACCCTTCCCCAAAATAAGAATTGGTACAGATAAAAACAAAGCTTAGAAAGAAATCAAACCTAATTAAACCAAACAATAATTGCAGTGGGTATAGTAATAGAAACCTACAGCCGTTGAAAAGTTAATGGGGTAACGAGTCTAACACACATGACATAACATCAACAAGGCATATTGCATTTCATTTTTAGTTATATTTACCCTCATGCGCTTCTCTAGCTGTAATCTCCACGTCAATTCTTCAACTTGCTTTTCCAGTTTATTTTTGGCAGCTTGGAGAGCTCCTGTTTCCCTCGCAGCCTGTAATTTATGAGAATATCAGAAAACCTCTATGAAAACCGAGATAGCAAAGGCTTATGCTGGTTTAGAGAGGCTGCATTTCAGAAATAAACTACAACAAAAAACATGATTGCTTTTTTTTTTGTAGTGACCATAGATAACTTTCCAAAATAATTTCATAACATCTAATGCAAGAATGGAAAGACTAATTAAAGAGAAGTTCACCATCTTAAGCTTCCGCAGTTCTCTGCGGGCAACTTTTCCTCTCCATGCACACTGTGTGGTAATTGCTGCTTTCTTCAACTTCATAAAATGCAACCGGGCCAGGTATTTGCGGCAATGGCTCTGCGTTATATATGATTGAAATTATTTCATGTTCCAACGAGGCATGAGTGCATGACATCATTCAAACAAATCATCAATAACTCTTTAAGTTGTAAATTGAAGATTGGAGTTTAAATAAATTATAGCCACATTACAATAATCATGAAAAGAGATTTCAGAACTTAAAAATCAACCACACATTTTGTTAACAACGGCGTACCTGAATTATAATTGATGCCCGAGTTTGCCTTCTGAAGCGAAGTTCATTCCGAGCAGCCATTCCACGCATACCTGTCTGAATGCAAACAGCAGAGGAGCACATATCCTTGTAAGCTTTCCTAGCAAGATACATGCGCAAATCTCTCTGGATCATCAGACAGGAAGCTTCTCTGCGCATGCTTTCGTAAACTTGCCGAGCAAGTTGTCCTGCAATCAGCATAGAAGGAAACTGAGAAAAACCTATAAACAATTCTTCATTCTTGGTAGAGCTGATTAAAAAGTGCCGAGATGCAGAGATATGTCTATAACACAATTAAGCACCTCTGCAAGCAGCTTGCATATGAATGGCAGATCGTCGGAGCACGATAAAACTTTTACGAGACAAATAAGAACGGACTTTCCTCTGGATAATGCTAGCTGATCTTCCTAAGACCTCAGTCCTGCGTGCATCCAGATCTGCCATCTGACCAGCCCTCAGGAAAACCTTTGTTTTACCAATCTGTAAACATAAACTGGGATTAGTAAGATACTCTGGAAGACCCATCTAGAAAATAGACAAGGGACGTATACAGAAGTTATATGAGATTTAGAAGATATAAATTGTAGCACTAAAATAGCAAACTTGTGTCTTTAATAAGTGCATAACCTTTGAAAAGCAAACATCAATAAAGCATACAACAAATTGCAAGAGACCTCGGTTGAACCAAACAGCAACCAAGAACAACTTTCAAGAATATTGTGCCATGAAGACTAAGACAGCAGCACAACCAGTATATGTAGAGAATCTACTTAATAATTAGTAACGAATTCAAAAGGTATGAAATCCAAAAGTAATTTTTATGCATGATTTTATGACCCCATCAACCTCAACAGCTTACAAATTTGTTGCATGCTGTTGGTCTTGATGAGAATAAAGAGAGCTGAAGAGAGGGAAAGGCCAAAGGGCAATAACAAGGATGGTGTGTAAACTAACCAACATCCAATGAATCACCACCAGTGTAACAAGAAACTTTTTAAAAACGCCAAAAGTGTTCCAACACGAGCATATGTCGAAAAACAACAGAACAAATGTTGTTTTCTTTCTGTACTACAGTAACGAACTAAATTGACTGCAGTCACCTCAGAAGCTGGAGTTCGGAGGATTTAAAAAGCATTAAAAATCACAAAACTACCCAGTTTAGGTGGTAGAAATTCTAAAGAGGATTGGCACATAGAAGAAATAGTACTGTTAATGTTATAAAGGTACATGATGAAAGTGGCTTAACAAGCTAGCCCTTGACATCCAAGCAGCCAGTTCTTGCAGTACAAAGACACTATACAAGGAGAAGTCTTAAAATAATGCATTCCTTTGATTAGATGTTAGGACAACAACGTTTTAAAGCAAATAAGCAACTTGAGTAGGAGAAACAACAGCCTTAACGGAATTGCCTTTATCTCTCATCCAATAAATTACCTGATAGCCTTCAAGTCCCACCTTCTCTAAAAGCCTCTTGCAAGCAGTTACTTCATCGGAACTAACATAAAATAAAATACACAGTTAGAAGATGGTTTAGCAAAATCATCTAGTAGCTAAGAAACACAATTAGTACCTCCCATCCAAAACTTCTGGTGCAAGGAGGCCAAATCGGTCCACAAAGTCATCAAATGGTTTTCTAGTAGGATAGCCAGCACAACTTATCCTGATTGCCTCCATAACTCCCTGACATTATTTTCACAATATGATATACTTGTACAAATACAGGCAGATCTGTTTACAACAATGATATATTAAAGGCCCAACATTTGGGATATAAACAGTCTCACCCCACAACGTAGTTGCTGCAGAACATTTTTGTTTTCAAAGATTGCTGGCTTAAGAAGATTATTGGGCTTCACGCAGCGAATGTAATGTGGCTCAGTGGAACTGAGAGTTTCAAGCAATGCTTGCAGTTGTTGCTGCAATAAGTACAAAAGGCGATTTCATATTCTGCAGGATTATGTGAAATCTGATCAAATTCTTTGAAAAAAGAGAAAACCTATCAACCTTGAATCGAGAACCTATTGAAGAGAATTTTGACGACTTGGAGGATTCTTCAGCCAGAGGAGGAAACAAAGATGAGACAAAGGAGCATTTGGAAGCACTCAAAAGTTCCTGGTGTTCAGCAACAACATAGTCTTTGTTTTTGTCCAGGAAAAATTCAGTTTGATAAGTAACCTGTCAAAAGAAGCCAAGCACTTTGATGAATGTACTTAAAACATGAAATTTTCAAAACTCACTTCTTAGGCTTAATTCTATATTGTGAGTATTAAAAATTATGCAGATTAAAGCATACTTACATCACCAGCATAATGGCAAATTGTGAAGTCGCTACGAGCTAATTTTGGCTTGCTGAAGCGTTTGTGATTTTTAAATGTCTGGTACAGCTTTTGAGCAAATGTTTCATGTGTTGATCTTGGGAACATGCTGCAAAACACATGCCTCAGCTATCTCACCTCCAAAATGCTCAAATCCAATCACATAAAACAATACATTGGCAAGAGAAAATTTGGAAATGGTGACATCCATGTCACACAGTAGGACAGTTTAGTACTGAACTTACCAAGCTTCATCAAGTAGAGCAATTATGCCACCAGGTTTCTGCAAAATCAAATATAAATAAAGTTATTGATAGAAACCACATGCCTTTAACTGCTTTATTAATGTATTAGTTCAGGTCACCTTTAGCAAGAAAGAAGAACAGATATGAAAGAATAAAGAGAAAGACGAGAGCCAAAAATATCTTAACACACATTACAAACTTGAGCCATGCTAAGGCATACTAAAGAAAAAGGAAAAATTCACCATGTATAACTTAAACATGATAATATGTGCTAAGATTGCACTTAATGGAGAAAATCCAGGGAATACAAGGCAAAACATTATGCAGAAAAGAGACAACAAACCTTCTCAATGAGATCCAGAATATCTTGATTATCAACAAACTCAATGTAGCTCCAGTTAATTTCTTCCTTGGTATACTCTTCTTGCTCCATCTTAAAAACGTGCTGCACAGGACAGCAAGATATTTATGAGTCCACAAGCTATGCAATGTAGATTTACTGAAAATATGCATGGAACCTGAACAAATAAAATGGCTTTCACAAACCAACCTGATTGAAATGCTGCTGAAGTTTTTCATTTGTCAAATTGATGCAAAATTGTTCAAAACTGCAAAAGTCAGAAGATACTAAGTATCCCATGGAAGAATCCAAGAAACAAGCATTTGCAAAAAGTTATCTCACCGCGACTAATTTTCAATTAAATAATGCAATTTCGTCTGTTTTGGATACACACAAAGAAGTGGCAGCAGTAGTAAGAAAAATAGCGAGTTTCTCAACCCACACTAGAGCATAACCCAAAAAAGAATGACTAGCAAATAACCTATTCTCTTTATACCCGATGGAGCCATTTACACTCTTTGAAATGGTGGTAGGGAACCTAATCTGGTTATGCTCACCAGAGCTTGTGAATCAAAATAATCATGAAAGAAAAAATAGCAAACTAGAAGAAACAATAGTTTAACTACTCTGGAAATTCATGAATGTTAAACTTTATGTTTCAGGAAGAAATTATAAGTAGCGCCATTTAAACCAAACAATAAGAGAAACTTATTTGATTCCTGGAAATATCAGAAGAGATGAAGAAAATAGAAATCAGTCAGAGGAGATGCAAGCTTATAGAGTCAAGGTGTAAGGAATGAAGCTTCAACTAAGACTTGGCAGATGATTCAATTAAGCACATGCCTTTTTGAGATCACTGCTTTATTTGTAAAAATAAAAAGGAAAAATTACACCCACAAGGCAAGGGTGAAAAATTCTCTACGCCTGAGGCACACAAATACACCTTACATCCGGTAATTCAGTGCCTTCGAAAATCTATTTCATTCAATAATGTAAACAAAAAGCATACCAGTTAGGCACCCACAATGCGAGGGGGTGAAAAATTCTCTACACCACGAGGCACAAAGGTAAACCTTACATTCAATGCCTTCGAAACTCAATTTCATTCAATAATGAAAACAAAAGGCATACCGGTTAAGCACCTGTTTGTCTTGAAACTCTCAAATCCATAAATATCCAACACTCCTATTAAGGATTTTGAGTTAGGATCTTGACCAATTGAATTGTTAATATTCTCCACAAGCCTGATGAAATGAATTACAGAGAAATAATGAACAAACTCTTCCGTCTCAAAATAATAGTATAAAAATAAAGTATTAACATTATAACAACCACAGTCCATATTGCATATCCTCTTCGAAAGCACGGAAGTGAATCATACCAGTCAAACAATCTCGAGTACACAATTTTAGCCAAAGCATCTCTATTAACAGCTGCAGATTCAGGATCAAGCCATTTTGTAATAGTTTCATCACGAGTTACTATCACACGTTTGCAGAGAGAGTCTTCTAGAGCCTTCGCATCACACCTACAAAACACATGAACTGAAATTTTACTCCTCGTTAATGAGAGAATACGGAATCCACACAATTAAGAATTGCACTGTGAGCAAGTACGACAATGTAATCTAGTACTTGCATTAATAGTTCAGCAACAGTTTTTAAATGGAACCAAGATTTTTCATCTTTGGGAACTGATGAATCTATTTCCTTCCCTTTTGCAAATTCAACATTTCCAAGATGGAGAATTGCGGCCACAACTCGAAATATTGCATCCTGATAAACCATATTGTATAAACAGAAATAAAATTAGAGGAACTTTATACTGAAGAATTGCATCTATACTCTATAGTTAATAACTTCTAAAAGAGGGGAAAAAGAAAAACCTGCTCATCAGAACTTATTCCAACAATATCCATGGCCTGTCTTGTTGCAATGTATTCCTTAGAATCATCAACACCGTCCAACTCAAAGCAATTCGATTGATTTAAATAATGAAACGTTCTTGGGTTTCCCAACTTGAACCTCTTAATATCCTGACAAGTCATACACAAGAAAAGAATTGGAAACGTCTTGAAGTAAGAAAATGAGCATTTGATATGTTACATTGATAGCTGAGAAGAGTGATTTTGAACTGGATTGGAAAATCTGTGTTCCAATCCAGATATGAGAAAAATGAAGTGGTTAAAACATTTTGTTGAGGTTTACCACCAAACTTCAATTTTAGACACTTTTTGAAGTTCCGTGTTCCACAATTAATTTTTGCCACTTCTTATATCCAAGGTTGGAGATGGGTAAACGTGAATCTCCAGAAACTGAATTTGGCACAAATACTGATTCCTCAGCATCAACTAAGAAAAACTTAATGAGCAAAATACAGCAAAGCACTTAAAAAGATAATCTAAAGTGGCAACAGAAGTGCCAAGTGCATTGCTAACGTCAACGCAAATTCATTTTTACTTTTCATAGGTTTTAAGCCGAATATGTGGAAAACACGTATACTAAGAAAACAAAATAAATTCAATTGAGAATAGTGAATTTTGAGGCTCTACAGATTCCAGTAACTTGTTTCATTGGAGCAGAAAGCAATATGAAGGTAAATCACTGTATTTCTCATACCCATTGCCCACTATGGATACAGGAGTACAATAATCTAAAACTAAAAAGAATTTGACCTTATAAATCCTTTTTTAGCCAGTCCATTGTGGACACAAGATGCTATGGAGAAACTTCAATTAAAACACTAGTAAACAAAAATTATAGTAAAAACGCCTTGTGCAATTTCCAAGTATATCTGTGGAGCAACCAAGCAACCACTATGTGATGCCTTGACAGGAAAATTACCTCTGGTGGTGCAGCACAGAGCATGTAGAAACAGTGATAATTTCTCTCAGGATCAGACACCTGACAAACACGTGATCTTTCTAGCAAATAAGTTCTGATCGCAGCTCCGGAAATCCTTCCACTCCGGTCAAATTGAATCTCCACAAACTTACCGAAACGACTGCAACATCCATGAGCACAAATTAAAAAAAATAATAAAAAAATCCCCCAAAAAAAAAAGAAGCCAGAGATATAATATGCTACATAAAAAAAAAAATAAGAAAAATAAAAGGAAAAATGGAAAATGAAACCTATACTCCAAAAAAATTAATTAATTAATGGTTAATCTTCTAACCTTGAATTGTTGTTTCTTACAGTCTTTGCGTTACCAAATGCTTCTAAAACAGGATTAGACTGCAAATGCAAGGAAACCACATAAGAATTTGTTAGGGAAAAAAGGGCACGAGGGACATGAAAATTTGAGCTTTCTAAATGGTCACAAAAATTATGTGTGAAACATTTTTTACCTCCAGAACTTTCTGCTCAACAGTCCTCCCCTCAGCAACAACTCTCCCTCCCATGTAAGCAAGATAACGCATGAGCTGTTTCGTGCTTTCCGTTTTACCAGCCCCACTTTCACCACTAACCAAAATTGACTGACTTATTCCCTCGTTGATCATTAGTCTGCACCCACATTCATTATGATTTTCCTTCTCATATAAGTAAAGAGACCATGAGTTTCAACCAGTATTTGATAAGAGTACCTGTAAGCAGCATCCGCAACAGCAAATGGATGCGGACTCAGCTCACCAAAGCCTGCCCCTTTATATTGTGCCATCATATGGCTATCATAGAGATGCGGTAGTTTTCTAAAAGGGTTTACAGCAATCAATATACTCCCAGTGTAAGTCTGGAGACACCATTGAGTGTATTAATTCTCTCAGAAATGTCAATTTAATATCAGTTTAACAACCCTCCAACGCCCCAAACCAAAATAATCCAAGAAGAAAAATGGTTATCTTTTGCTTATAAACACTTACATATATCTCATTCATATCATATCTCGATTTTAAATTCTGCAGGACTCCAGGTTCATGCAAATAAGCCAGCTTCGTCATATCATCCACTCCACATTGTGGGGCTTCAGAATCTTTTGGATAAACATCGGAAGTCTTAACAACAACCTGCAATTTTTTTCACGGATGTAAGTCGTTCAGATAAATTACCCATCTCTCTGCCTATACTCTCAAATAAGTCCAGAACAGAAGGATGCTAGCAGGAGAAAACTTCAGCATAGTGTTATAAACTATTCATTTATGCAATGAACTTCTACCAATTGACACAACAAGTAATTAGTGACTCATTCTTCAGCACTTGAAAAAATATATTCAGCTGATTGATATATACCAGTACTTTAGTACATGTCTTGAATGGACTTACAGTCTCCCCTGAGGTGCAGAGGACCTTTATCTGATCACCATTAACCTCCACAACTTCACCATCTATCCAAATCACTTCAGGGTCTTCTATCCATACAAGAGATCCAACCACAGGAGTGAAATTAGCGGCCTGCAAAAACCAAGAGTGTCAACACTTCACCGTTCATTTGACCTGTGTCACTATAACTATATCACTGCTTTAAATAATTTAGGCATCACCTATTGTATTACAAGCGTGTTTAACAATCTATAACTGGAAAAAAAATTGCTGAAGATAAGCCATCCATTACCATCCAAAGTCACTTTAGTGAGAAGGCTTAGAAATATCAATTCACAGAAACATTCGGGTTATTATTATTCTCCAATTCCCAGCAGGCCAGCATCATTTACACCTATAACCTACCAGAATGAATTAGCAAAACACTTCAATTTTGTCTCGTATAATCAAGCCTTGGTCCTTAGAACACTTCCCATAACAATGGAAAAAAAATCCCACTTGAAATTAGAACGTGTAAAGAACCATGTTGGAAGTTTGAGATCTAATCTCCTTGAAACAGGAGTAAATTCAAATCTACATGTCTAGCTCTAAAAATAAAAAAAATAAAAATAAAAAATCCGACTTCATAGTCTTGAAAATAGTAATTATGGCTTAAACTTTTAAAAAGAAACGGACTAGAGGTATCCAAACTCAAACCTAGTGCCACAATAAAATTAACTATTGCATAGCTGAGTCAGCTATCGACACTTGAATTCAATCAAAAGATAATGAAGTTCAAAAAATTACATTAACCGAAATGGCAAAACATATCAGAAACCGAAGTTCTTAAAAGCAGCAAAAGGAGAGTCACATTTTCAATTCTATATATCCACTCCAGTTATCATTTAGTAGTGAGTAAGATCAAGACATTGTTTAACATAAGTTTCAGTATCGCGGAAAATGTAGGCTACAGTTGATTTCACTGCTTTGGATGCAATTCAAAATTGTGAAACACGAGAGACGAGACTGCTGATTTCATACATTAGACATAAAGACAACAAATCCAAACCGCACAAAATGGCAATAAAAAATTAATTAAAAAAATAATATCACATTGTCTAAAACTTAAAGATCTGGTCAATGCCCTATCTGCTACACACTAAAATCTAATAGCCGAAAATAAACTCTTAATGTTCTATACAGTTGAGTATATCAAAACATAGTGATTAAACTAAATCTAAGCCATTAACAAATGCTTTGCTTCAAATTAAGTTCAGATCAGTCCACTTGCAAAATACAGCAAAAAAAAATGTATTGAAATAAACAAAAAATAAAAATAGAAAACTAAAAATATCATCCATAAATACCATATTTCACAGAGACTGGTCAGATCTGAGATTCGGCTTGCTTCTCGATCTATTTCCACAGCCGTCAACAAATATCGTCCAATTGAACGGCCAAGATTCTCAGCTTTCTACTTTCTTGTTCAACAAATTGATCTAATATATCAAACAATAAAAAAATTTCCAAAAATAATATAAAAAAAAAAAATCAGATTGATTAAAAATGAGAAGCTTAAACCCTTCAATGAGCACTAATTATATTGAAAGAAGAGAATAAGCCTCTCTCTCTCTCTCTCTATTTCTATCCCTCTGCTTTTTGAGAGCAGACGCTTTCTGTTTGTTGCCGTTGTATTTTATTTTTCTTTTCTTTTCTTTTCCACCTTCTTAGGGTCTCGGTCTTAAGTTATAAGCTAATTGATTACGTCAATGGAAAGTCGAGTTAAATTCCTAATGTACCCTTCAAGTTTCGCCTTAATTATGAATTCTGAGATCTTGATGGCACTAAGACAAGGTCAGTTTAGTCTATACAGAAGTTGTCTGAAAGACTTTCCAAATTGAAATGCAACGGCGGTAACGGCGGTACTTTTGTTATGAGAAAATTTTATGGCTTTGCTTGCAGGCAGCTAGCTATAATGCCTTCATCAATTTGTCGTTTACTTCGTTTATCTGGTGAAAAAGGTTGCTTCACTAACAAATTTAATCTAATAATTGAATTTTAATTTATGAAATTCTAAAGAGATCTTTTTTTTATTACTAATCACCCTAATTTCTCATTAGAAAATTAATTTAATTTAATAATTTAAATTTGTTATTTATGAAATTCTAAAAAAAAATCTTATTTCTTTTTTTTAATCACTAATCACTTTAATTTCTCATTAAAAACTCACTTTAATTTGGCTTTAAATTAACATCTCGATAAATAAAAACTCTGTAACTAAGTTGGTCATACCATTTTGGTTTAGTTATTATTTTTTTAGTTTCATATTTTTAAAGTTGTACCTTTAACTTTAATATGTTGAAATCGATGGGCTTGATAGTAAATGGCTTAAGATTTGATTGTCGGATCTTATATTCGAGTTCATGAGATATATTTCTTGTTAGATTCTTAGGTAATTGGGAATTTTATCTATTTCGTTTAAATCGAATTAGATGATTTAATGGTAGAATTTTTCAACATTTCCAAAAAAAATTGTTGAGGTTGATGTTGTCAAACATTGGGCTATTCTTTAGGTCTTCCCTTATATATTTATCCGTAATCATATCGTACTATTTAATGCCATGTTAAAAAATTAAAAAATAAAATAAAAATACCATAGTGATCTTGTACATTTGATGTCTTAAATAAGATAATAATGTGTGGTACCAATTTGATATACATTGAAGGGTTATTATCATCCCACTACTTCAAAAATTGAGAAGTAATAAATGGGGATAAGTATTTAGGTGTGACATTTTACTAATTTATTTTTACAAAAATTACATTATACTATTATATCCATTATAGTAGTAAATATTACACTCCAATATTTTTTGTATCTATTTATTATTTTTCCAATTTATAAAGTAGTGAAATGATTTTTTAAAAAATTAAGGAAGGTTTAAGTATCTTTCTTATAAATTGCACCATGACCTCACAAAAACTTCAAATTAAATGTATTCCTAAATATTTGAATACGTGACCTATTGTTTTCACGACAAGAGTTGGCTAACTAGATTATCCTTTGAGATATAAAATAGTAAAATTATAATAATATTACCGATAAACATTAAAAAATACACATTTATTAAAAGAAAAATCATCATTTTACACTTATAATTTCATTAATCCCCTTAATTTTTATATATTTTTTTGTGATTTTTATTTATTGTGTAGGCGAAATACTACTTTGGAAGCTCAACATAAAAAAATGATATGAAATGTGAACTCCAAGACTCAAAAATCTGAAAAGATTGTGACACATAGATTCAAATCGGACTTGGAAAATATTCATCATGTTTAGATTGACAACCAAATGAGCTTATAATGTATTAAATCACACATGTATTTATGATTATTATTATTATTATTATTATTATTATTATTATTATTATATAACGTATTATTATAAAAAAAAAACAAAAAAAAACAAAAAAAGATAGAAGAATAAAAAATAAAACAAGACAAGACAAAAGAATAAAAAAATAAAATAAAAAAGATAAAAGAATTGACACGCTTAAAAAATGGTTATTTACTCCCAAATATATGAGTGTCGAAGTAATAAAATAACCCCGTAAGTCCGGGATCGATCCACAAGTAATAGATTTAGTAAAATAAAATAACAGTTTGAGTAAAAATAAAAGACTTGATTTGTTTGAAGTGATTGGAAATTGTTCTTTAAACTGCAATAATTAATAAAATATTGGGGTTAGGGGATCCACTTTTAATATTTCAAATTTAGAAATCTCACTTTTTATAATATATAAATTGTCATTATTACCAAATTAATTTATTTCAGGAATTAATTATGCCAAAACATATAAAATCAGTCATAAAGGCGGTGATAACTTTTATCTATAACAAGTCCAGTTAGGTACTCAATTATGCCAAATAAATAAAACTAGTCATGTAGGCGGTAACAAAGTTTGTCAATAATTTTTCCAGATTTAAATTAAGTATTAATCATTAAATTATAATTTATATATTATAATATAAGTGAGATTAATCTATATTTTCATTTTAAAAGTTTCACACTTTACCCCAGCAAAAAGAAATTATCTACCCATAATTTGAATAAAAACACACATAATTTTATTACTAAAAGAAAAAGAAATTACAAGAAAGCTTTAGAAAAGTAAAACACACAAGAGCTGGAAATCCACAAATTTTCAGAGAAAACTATGGAATCCAGACTAAGGAGCACCTCTATTTATAAAAATTTTGTAAGTTTTCTACACCATTTTCTCCACCATTTGGAAGTTTGACAATTGTAAATTGTCATTTTCCATTTTTTTTTAATGACTTTAATAATTACACATAACACACTTTGGAGTTTTCATCAATTTCGGTCTTGAAAAAGCTCAGAATTAGAAAATCTTGTGAACTTCAAAGTTGTAGATCTTTGAGTCTTATTTCATATGGAATTAGAATCACTTCAATCTGATATCGGAGTAAACAATTATGGCCAAAATACGAACATTGCATAGGGCTGAAATTTCCGAAGTTGTACACTGTTAAAACGCCCTATTAAATTTCTAGACTCCAAAATCCAAATGTTAAGTCAATTTTTCTATATATGTATCCAAAGTATTATTTCACCTACATAAAAGATAAAAATCACAATAAAAATATATAAAACATAAATTTAATTATTATTTTACAAATATGTTAAATTAAGGGGATTAATGAAACTATAAGTGTAAAATGATTAATTTTTCTTTTAATAAATGTGTATTTTTTAGTGTTTATCACACCCTTCAACCAGCTTATTACTAATCCTTAGTAATTTAAGTAAAAACTTAAAAGACAAATTCTTATCCAAGTTAGTAATTGTTTTATTTCTTTCTGAATAATCAAATAAGTAAATTCTCATGTATTTTTCACAATTCTTCCATACACATAAAAAACAAGGTATCAATATATTCATTGTACCTACAATATTCACAGGTCTTGTTGAAAATAGTGTAATATTTTTATTCTAGAGTTATATCAGAATTCACACCTTTTTGGCAATTGAAATTTATTTATAAACACAAAAATAGTTTTTTTTTAAAAAAATAATTATACATCTCCAATCCTTGTAACAAGCTTTGGGTCAGTGACCCTCAACCAGTTGGATTTAGGGCACTAGATGTTAAGACACCCATACAGACTTAATTGTTCAGATCTTAGATGTTAAAAAGAAGAAATGTCTGATTTCCTTAAGCTTTCTCTTTAACTCATGTAACGAGCTTTGGGCCAATGACTCCCAAACCAATTGGCCTTAGGGCACTAAGTGTTAAAACACCCTTATGAACTTAATTGCTCGAGTTAGAGAGGCTAGGAAATCAAACTTATTCACACACTTTTTTTTATTAAATTAACTCAAGTTCTACCGTTTTACGCGAACAATCACTCCTTGCTAAGGTAAGATGTCCGATTACTAAGTAAAAGCATGGTTAGTTTTTTTTTTTTTTAAATAAAAACACAAATCTCATTGCCTTTAGGTGCTACCCCCAACAAATTAGAGAACTGAATATTATAAAATTTTCACTTACAACTCATGATCATATGTTACCATGTATGTTGATAATACCTGTCAAATGAGCATATGAAGATCAAATTTAATCAATATTATGGAGAATTCACAAATTTAAATTATTCAAAAGGAAATAAACAAAAATAACTTGTTACGAATTAAATTGAGATACGTCTCAGGAGCGAAAACTCCTTACACTGCCATCTCCGAACAACAATTTCACTTGGTTAGTCAAAAATTTATTATTAGTTTATGTGTAGTTTTTTTTTTTACACGTAAAATAACAACAAAGCAAAAATAACATAAAAGAAAACTTTTTTTGAACGAAAAACATAGCAAAAAAAGATAAAAATGAAAATTATCTAATCAACTATCACCTCCCCTAACCAATTTGAGAGATTGTCCCCAATGTCTGAAAAAAAAAGTAGAGTTTAGAAGACATCATCTGGTTAGTGTGGAATTGACAATTGAATTTATGACTATTTAAAAGAAAAAAATTACAGATTAAGATTCAAATTCATTCTACGTTTCTTGCCACGATCGTTACCAAACTAGTTCAACTTGGAAAGAATGAGGTCGATTTTTGGTTCATAAGCTAAGAGTTTTTCAATTAAATCATCAGTTTTTCTTACATTTAGGAAGATATTTTTTTACCGGTTTTGAAATAAACCCATTTATTTTGGCATCCTCAAGAAATACAAAAAGAAAATCGAAAAATCCATCAACATTAAGTAGTCTAATGGATTTTTGGTATGTTCAAGTTCGCCCATGACGCAATTGTAAATATTTCTTCCAATGTGTCCAGCCCACCTAGTAAAGCAATAAAAGATTCAACATGATTGATCATTTCAGTAAGTCTTTCAAACATACCTGAGACAATGCATTCTTCTCCATTTGATTTTCCGATGAGGTTTTCCTCTGTCAAAGGTTTTGGAATGATCCACAAAACTTGACTGCTACCTTCTTGCATGGCCTTCGAAACACACCTCATCAATCCAAAATTGTCACCACCATATACTAAGTGCATATTTCTTTCTGCCATAACTCTACCCAATTCTTTTACAGCCTCAACAAATTCTAGTTTAGTTCCAGAGCTAGTTCCACAAAACACACAGATATTAGTGACTCGTATTCTTGAAGTTGTCTCTATTTTTGCACTCTCTCTTATCTGGATGTGCCGAAGAGAGAAATGGTGAACTGAATTTATAGATCCTGAAAAAGTGTGAGTAATAAATGCATTAATTCATGTAAAATGACAATTTTCAGATGAATAATAAAATGGATCTTGAAAGTCAAAAAGTTTAGATACTGTCGGTAAAAATTAAAATAAAGGAAATCAAAATAGTAAATTAAAGTAAATCAAAACAGTAATTTAAAGGAAATGAAATCAAAGCAATAAATTGAAACCATATGTACTGGTAGTTATGATTGTGGCTCACATCTTCCTCTGGTAGTTGTCAATTCATATCTCAATTGAATTTCTCGTTCAACTGTCTCAATCTCTCGAATTAAGTTCTCACAAAAAATTATGGAAGAATCTTTTGATATAGATGGTTCAAGAAATTCTTTGGCAAAATGCAAACTCCATTTTAATTGATTTTTCTATCTCCTATAACCTTGAAGAATTAAGAATAGGGTCTGTCTGTATGTGGGATTTCTGGGTTCATGATTCATTTATGATCAATCAGGACATTTTGGATCTACAAAAATGCAAAGATGAAAGAAAATGAGATGAAAAAAATACAAAAAAATAAAAGTAAAAAAAATAAAAATAAAAATAAAGAAAAAAAGAAAAAAAATACAAGAATTATTTTATCTACTGAATGTATTCCCCGACAACGGCGCCAAAAACTTGACACGCTTAAAAAGTAGTTCTTTACTCTCAAGTATAAGAGTGTCGAAGTAATAAAATAACCCGGTAAGTCCGAGGTCAATCCACATGGAATAGATTTAGTAAAATAAAATAACAATTTGAGTAAAAATAAAAATGCTTGATTTGTTTAAAGTGATTGAAATTTTTATTTAAACTGCAATAATAAATAAAATATTGGGGGTTAGGGGATCCACTTTTAATATTTCAAATTTAGAAATCTCACTTTTTATAATATATAAAATGTCATTATTACCAAATTAATTTATTTCAAGAATTAATTATGTCAAAATATATAAAACCAGCCATAAAGACAGTGATAACTTTTGTCTATAACAAGTCCAGTTAGGTACTCAATTATATAAAATAAATAAAACTAGTCATGCAGGCGGTAACAAAGTTTGTCAATAATTAATATAGATTTAAATTAAGTATTAATAATTAGATTACAATTTATATATTATAATATAAGTGAAATTAATATATATATTCATTTTAAAAGCTTCACCATTTACCCAGTAAAAAGAAATTAGCCATTCATAATTTGAATAAAAATATACATCATTTTATTACTAAAAGAAAGAGAAATTACAAGAAAACTTTAGAAAAATAAAACACACAAGAGCTGGAAACCCACAAATTTTCAGAGAAAACTATGGAATTTAGACCGAGGAGCACCTCTATTTATAGAAATTTTGCAAGCTTTCATGTTTGGTGGAAGTTTGACAATTGTAAATTGACATTTTCCATTTTTTTTTATAATGACTTTAATAATTACACATAATACATTTTGAAGTTTTCATCAATTTCGGCCTTGAAACCTTAGAATTAGAAACTCTTGTGAACTTCAAAGTTGTAGATCTTTGAGTCATCTTTCATCTGAAACTGGAATCATTTCAATCCGATATCAGAGTAAAAGGTTATGGCCAAAATACGAATATTACATAAGGTTAAAATTTATGAAGTTGTACACTGTTAGAACGCCCTATTAAATTTCTGGCCTCCAAATCCAAATGTTAAGTCCATTTTTCTAGATATGCATCTAAATTATTATTTCACCTACAAGATAAAAATCACAATAAAAATATATAAAACATAAATTTAATTATTATTTTACAAATATGCTAAATTAATGGGATTAATGTTACTATAAGTGTAAAAAGATTAATTTTTCTTTTAATAATTGTGCATTTTTTAGTGTTCATCAAAGATAAAAATAAAAAACAAAACAAAACAAAAAAGATAAAATAAAACAAAAAACAAAAAAAACAAAATTATTTGACAATTGCTTTCCACCTTTTGGTGGAAATCAATTGCAATTTGCATAAGAGGTGCCAAGCATCTCTATAAATATAGGTGCCCCACACCTTATTTAAGTAGCAAAATTTCCACATGTATCTCTTGAGACTTTGTGAGATGAGTTCTTGTGTGTACTTTTTATTTCGTAATTTATTTTTATTTTAATAATAAAATTATGAGTGTTTTTATTTATATCTTGTTCTGCTAATTTGTGTCATGTTGTGGTAAAGTGTGAAGCTAGTGATATGAAAATATAGGTGATTTTTATTTATATTATATTTTATTAATTGTGATAATTTTCCAAATAAAATTTAGGGGTGAGCAAAACCGGTTTCGGTTCCGGTTCCGCATGGAACCGGAACCTACCCGGAAAAATTTGGTTCCGCACTAAGTGGAACCGGAACCTACCCAATTAAACAGGGTACCCTATTATTCGGTTCCAATCTGGTTCCGGTTCGGTTCCGGTCCAGTTCCGAATTACCCTATTTTAATGGATTGCCGGGCTGCTATGAATCGCCTGGTCATTTCAGGGGTGCCTGCTACTGTGGAGCATAGAGCGGGTGCATCTGCCTCAACTTCTACCTCAGCTGCCATTGTGGCAGAATGTGTGCAGAAGTTTATAACTGCAATGGACTCTTTAAAATTGAATATGGTGGCGGTTGATCAGGTGCATCCCATGTTATCGGATCTAGTGGTTTCACTCAATAAGCTGACTATTTTGCTGCCCGATTTTGAGGGGAAGATGAAGATGAATGATTGGATTTTGAGGTTGTCAAAGATGGGTGCTGCAGATGAGTTGACCGAGCAGCAGGCGTGGCAACTTCACTTTGACCTTGAATCTTCTTACAACTCATTCATGACAGCTTTGCCTAATGCATTTACTTAATAGATAATATGGGTAAGCTTGTAAAGATTAGCAAACATATTTGTTTAGTTTCGATGATTATATATATATATACGATAGTTTGTTGTTTGAACCCCAGTGATGAGTGATAAAATCGGTTCCGGTTCCATGGTCCGGTTCCGGTTCCGATTATTTTGGAACCGGAATCTACCCGGATAAAATCGGTTCCTTCATTTTTGGAACCGGAACCTACCCATTTACAACCGGTTCTGGTTCTAAACCCGGAAAATCGGTCCGGTTCTAACCGGTTCCGGGTAGACCCGGAACCGTTGCTCACCCCTAATAAAATTAATACATTTTTCAGTTTATTGAAGACTCTTGACTAGTTGGATATAGTCTCTGATTGACACATATAATACTTAAATTCCATAAATGAAAGAGAGTAGACAATTAAATATCTGGATTAATTATAGACAATACGATTCCGTCTATATGACTAGTTTTATATATTTTGCAAAATTAAGTAGCTAACTGGACTTGTTATAGATAAATATTATCACCGCCTTTATGGCTGATTTTATATGTTTTGACATATTTAGTACATTGACAAGACTGATTATCGACAGAACGAATTACATATGTTGACATAATTAATACTTGATAATTATGAAATAACTTGATTGGGAAATAATTATAATTATTTTATAAAAAGTAAAAATTATTTGTATTTGAAATATCAATAGTGGATCTCATAAAAATAGTATTTTATTTTATTATATTTATTTTATTACTTGAATTATTATTTTATCTTATTAAATTTATTCCATGTGGATCAACCGGGGTTAATTTATTACTTCTGCACTCTTATACTTGGGAGTAAAGAACCACTTTGTGAGTGTCTCAAGTTTTTGGCATCGTTACCGGGGAATAAAATTTAATAGATATAATAATAATTTAACATTATTGTATTTTTTTTCACTTTTGGGTTGTTTTGTGTGTGTGTTTTTTTTTAAAATCTTTTATATATTTTTTGTATTTTGAAAAAAACACTTTGCTAAATTATAGTTTCGAGAATCTGACTTTAAAAGACCATGTTTGTCAATTTATAATAAAATTGGATGAGAAGCATATGTTAGACCTATAGAGGGCGTTTAAGCCGTTACTAGACGTAAAACCAGAGGAAGATGTGAGCCACAATCACTACTACATTTCAATTTACTATTTTTTTTTAAGTTAGAACCTTTCTTTTTAGTAGCAGTGTTGTAGATTCAATTGTCAATACCACACAAATCAGGTGATGCCTTCTAAACTGTACTTCTTCTAATCAGACATTAGGGAGCATGTCTCAATTTGGTTGGGGGAGGGGATAATTGACTAGAATATTTTTATTTTTGTTTTTTTTAAAAAAATTATTTTATTTTGTGTAAAAACAATTATTTTGTTTTGTTGTAAGAAATAAAAAAAATATTTTTATTTTTATATTATTTATTAATAAATTATTTTTGTTCATTTTCTTTTGAATTATTTAAATTTCTGAAATCTCCTTAAAATTGTTTAAATTTGATTTTCATATGTTCATTTGACAAGTATTATCAACATACATGGTAACATATGATCATGGGTTGTAAATGAAAATTTCGTAATATTCAGTTCCTAGTTTGTTGGAGGCAACACCTAAAAGTAATGGTGTTTGTGTTTTTATTTCAAAAAAAAAAACTAACGAAACTCGCACTTAGTAATCGGACATCTTGCCTCAGTAAGCAATGATTGTTTGCGTAAAACAGCATAGCTTGAGATAAAAAAAAAAAAAAAGAGTGTGAATAAGTTCAATTTCGTAACCTCTATAACTCGAGCAATTAAGTCTGTATGTGTGTTTTAAAACTTAGTACCATAAGGCCAACTGGTCTGGGAGTCACTGGCCCAAAGTTCGTTAAATGAGTTAATGAGTCATCTGAGATCCGAGTAATTAAGTCTGTAGGGGTGTCTTAACACTTAGTGCTCTAAAGCCAACTGGTTTGGGAGTCACTGACCCAAAGCTTGTTACAAGAGTTAAAGATTTATTATTAAAATAATATTTTTTGTATATAAATAAACTGTCATTGCTAAAAAAGTGTAAATTCTGATATAACTTTACAACAAAAATATTACTTTTTTTTTCAACAAAACCTATGAATATTGTGGACACAATAAATTGATTGATACTTTGTCTCATGTGTGTATGGAAAAATGGTAAAATGTACAGAGGATTTACTTATTTGATAATTTAGAAAGAAAGAAAACAATTACTAACTTGAATAAGAATTTTTTTTCTTTTAGTTTTCACTTAAATTATTAGAGACTAGTAATAAGCTGGTTGGGGGTGATAAACACTAAAAAATTCACATTTATTAAAAGAAAAATTAATCAGTGTACACTTATAGTTTCATTAATCCTCTTAATTTAGCACATTTGTGAAATTACAATTAAATTTATATTTTATATATTTTTATTGTGATTTTTATGTTTTGTGTAGGTAAAATACTGTTTTGGAAGCTCAACATGAAAAATTACAATGAAATATGAACTTCATGACCCATAAATCTGAAAAGAGCATGACAGCTAAATTCAAATCGGACTTGGAAAACATTCACCATGTTTAGATTGACAACCAAATGAGCTTATAATGTATTAAGCCACACAATTATTTTTATTATTTTTATTATTATTATTATTATTATTATTATATATCGTATTATTATTAAAAAAACAAAACAAAACAAGACAAAAGAATAAAAAACAAAATAAAACAAGACAAAAGAATAAAAAATAAAATAAAAAAAGAGAAAAGAAAAGAATAAAAAACAAAACAAAACAAAACAAAAATGAAACAAAATTTTTTTTCCGATGGAAAGCAATTGCAACATTTGCTTGCAAATTGCAAACTAAGAGGTGTTCATCACCTTTATAAATAGATGTGCTCAACACCTTATTGAAGTAGCAAATTTTCTACATGTCTCTCTTGAGACTTTGTGAGATGAGCTATGTTGTGTATTTTTTTTTTTGTAATTTATTTTTATTTTATTAATAAAATTATGAGTGTTTTATTTATATCTTGTTATGCTAATTTGTATAATGCTGGGGTAAATGGTGAAGTTAGTGGTATAAAAATATACATGATTTTTATTTTTAATATATTTTATAAATTGTGATAATTTCCCAAATAAAATTCATACTCTTTTCAGTTTATTGAAGACTCTTGACTAGCTGTAGACAGTCCCCGATTGACACAGATAAAACTTGAATCTTATAAATGAGAGAGTGAGGACTATTAAAGATCTGGATTAATTATAGACAATACGGTTCCACCTATATGTCTGTTTTATATATTTGGCATAATTGAGTACCTAACTGGACTTGTTATAGACAAATGTTATCACCGCATTTATGATTGATTTTATATATTTTGACATATTTAGTACATTGGCATGACTAATTATCGACATGACGAATTACATATGTTGGCATAATTAATACTTGATAATTTATGAAATAAATTGATTGAGAAATAATTATATTTTATATTTTATAAGAAATAAAAAAATATTTATATTTGAAATATAAAGAGTGGATCTCATAGACCTAGTAATTTATTTTATTAGTTGAATTATTATTTTATCATATAAAATTTATTCATTGTGGATCGACCCCGAACTTACCGGGTTATTTCATTAATTCGACACTCTTATACTTTGGAGTAAAGAACCACTTTGTGAGTGTGTCAACTACATTAAACTATAATATTGCATATTAATGTACTAACTAATTGGACTTTATATTTAGTCTCTTACCAAATATCAAATAATGATATATCATGCCACATCACTTGGTAAAAACTATGTATCTTTACAAATACCTAATTACAAAATGGGTCCATATTAGGGGTGTCAAATTTACCCGGACCCGGCCCCGGCCCGGATCTGTATGGACTTGGAAGACCCGAGTCCAGGTAGACTCGGGTCCGTGATTGAAATATCTGAACCCGGGTCTAATAAATTAGGACCCGGGTGAATCTAGATCCGGCACCGGGTGAAACCGGATTCAGGATTGCACGAGTCCGACCCGGATAGACCCGAGTCCGGAAAAAATATAACAATAAAATACAAAATAATATGCATATATAAATACAAATATAATATACTTAAAAAATATAAAAGAATTAAAAGAAAACTAATAAAATTGATAAAATACAAATATAAATATAAAATAATATAATTAAAATAAATAAATAAATAAATAACGGGTATTCGGATCTGGATCGAGTAGACCCGGATCCGGACCCGTGTATATTTACCCGGGTCCGGGTCCAAACCCGGGGCAATGAAAATGTGTCCGGGTCCGGGGTTCGGCCGGACCCGGATCCGGATTTTGCTATCCCTAGTCCATCTACTGTACCCCAAGGGTGTTTGATATCATTGGTTCAAACGTGCAACTTTAACCATTAAACATGCAAACTTAGAGGTGTCAAATTTACCTGGACCCGGCTAGGATCCACATAGACCCGGAAGACCCGGGTCCAGGTAGACTCGGGTCCGTGATTGAAATATCCGGACCCGGGTCTAATAAATTAGGACCCGAGTGAATCCGGATCCGAACCCGGGATCGCACGGGTCCGGCCCGGATAGACCCGAGTCCCGAAAAAAAATTTAAAATATAATAATAAAATAATATGCAAAAAAAAAAATATATAATATAATTAAAAAATATAAAAGAATTGAAATAAAACTAATAAAATTGACAAAATACAAATATAAATATAAAATCTACAATTAAAATTTTTTAAAAAATTGTTATTCGAATCCGAACCGGGTATACTCGGGTCGGATCGGGTAGACCCGGATCTGGACCTGTGCAATGAAAATACGTCCGGATCCGGGTCTGGGTCCGGTCAGACCCGGATCCGGATTTTGCCATCCCTATGCAAACTCTGCCAAAAAACATGAAATTAGTTGTATGTTTATTGGTAGAGTTTGCATGTTTAATGGTTTGAGTTGCATGTGCAATGCTAAAAAAAACATGTTTGTATCCAATAGTATTTGATACCCTTAGGTACCGCCTTATAAAATACATACCAATAAAAAGTTTAATATTGTTTGCATCACTTTCCTATAATATTAATATTATGTAAACATACACACACACACTAAATCATTCATATTATGAATAAAGTTGATAATTTTATATCTTAACATTACCTCTATCCCCTTATCAATTATTTGAGTAGAATTCGAACCTCATATTTATTAATTTTGTTTGGGCCAAATTTAGGCTAAGGATCCAAACGATATTGTGTCTCAGTCGACACTAAAAGTCCAAACGGTACATATTGGCACCAGACAAGTCCACTTACTCAAGACCATGTCTCATGGCCTTCATCTGACCAAAATGATACCATGATCTATTACTAGTAGGGGTGTACATCGGTCGGTTCGGTCAGTTAATCCTTGATTTTTTAACCGTAACCGAAATTTTCGGTTAAATAAAAGTGTGACTGATTTAACCAATTTATGACATATAACCATTAACCAATTAACCATTATATTTCGGTCGGTTATGGTTAATTCGGTTATTAACCAATCCAATAAATTAAAATTTAATATTTTTTTATAATTTTTAATTAGTAAAATTATATATGATGTAGGTCAGTTCTACCGATTTTTTCGAAACGTTTCAACCGATCGAACCACTGACGCATTAAATTTTTTGGATCACTATTTCGATCACATATCCGATTGTAACTAGCATTTGATTAAATATATCTATATTTAATTACATGCGAGAGAAATATTTTTTAAACCCTCAATGATTGTCACGGCCTCAGATTTCCTTCCAAACCTGCCATGTTAGAAATTTTAAGGGTCATTAATCCACAACGATGCAAAATCTACACATTTGAAATTTTGTGTATTTTTACCTTTAAATTCTTGAGAGAAATTAAAAAGAGTGAAAACCAAGCTGTTAATGCAGCTTGTCATTTGAATTTTATCAATTTTATTTTCGGGTAGTATTATCAAATCAATATAACTACAACCAATTGAGAGTTTACATACAGACTATCTTAACTCTAAAAAATTAAAGGATTCACATGTGCTAATATATATATATGGTTTAATTTCGGTTAATCGGTCGGTTCAGTTATACAAATCTCATAACCGTAACGGAACCGAATAATCGAAAAAGTCAAAAATTTTAACCGCAATAACCGATTTAACCAAATTAACCGATCCGTAATAAAAAAAATGGGTCGGAACTGTTCGGTTAATCGGTTAAAACCAATTAATGCACACCCCTAGTTACTAGAGCCCAATCATTAATGATTCCAACCACTAGAACTCCAGTCGACATTGACATTTCAGTCAACATTGATCTCCGTCGATAACAAGTCTACTGGGTTAAATGCGCTTAAACGCAAGGTTATCAACATCCAGGCTTTCGCCAGCCTACCAAATGGGCCTACTCATATGCTCATTTTAATTCCATCCTACTGGAGTACTTCCAACTGACACATATTGTAATTAGACTGTTCATCGCATGACTATCAACAACCATGAGCCTACACTCAAGACTCGCATGCAGCGCTCACGAGCCCATACACCCACGAGGGTAAAAAGTCCACACGACTCAAAGGTCTCCAAGAGACACATGTCATATTACTTAATGTCACAGCCGATATTACTTGACAATGTCCCAACCGAAATTGCTTCATATCATGCAATATCCCAGTAAATATTGTTCGCCAATCTACACACGACTATTTATTTTCAACAAGAAAATTAAGTATTTGGATCAAGACAAACCACCTACAAATACGGTAATCAGCTCCAAATAAAATAAAGATTACACCTAATCTCGGATACATAGGCAATCATAACTCAACTCAACTCAACTACCATTTCCTAATAGGATTGGAATTCGACTATTCCAATAAATCATAATCCAACTAAGAGGATACTTCCAAAGCCTCTTAATGAAGATGATGTCCAAGGGGTTGAAACATTCAAGTTTTGGCTCTCATTCTCAAGTTCTCAAAGCACATCATTCCTCCAAACACCAGCCTACCGCCCTCGCAGTAACAAACCATGAAGATCGAGGTAATCATTTGTCTTGTTCTTTCTCTTTTCCACTCATCACCATTGTTGACTTGAGCATCGGAGTGCTTACGATATCCACACACTGGTGGGTAGTTACTATGCGCTCTATCTGCTTTTGTTTTACAAGATCGTTGGTGCTCCCATCATACGAAATCTCAATTATGCACTAAAGGCAAAATTCACAGTCTATAAATTGTTAGAAATTCTTGTAATATTCATTAAAGGATATTGTTAAATGTCTTGTTGGATGTTAGAGGTGTTTGGGAAAGTTGCAATCCTTGAAATGGTTGCATCCCACCCCAAGGGGTGCCCACTTGGCACCCCTCCATGCCTTATATAAGAGGCATCTCATCCATTACAAGAGACATGAAAAACAGATCCAGTTTTGAGAATCATATTGCTTTCATTTTATTGTGAGAGAGTTCCACCATTGATCCCAGTTCAAACACTTGTCAATGAGTGCACATTGGACAAGAAGGAACCAAGTTATCCTGGGAGAACATTGGTCAATTGCGAATCCGTGAAGCACCTGTGACGGGGCCAATAAGTTCTTAAGGACAGAGAGAGATCTCGACTTGAATTCGTCTTCACATTTTCCAGGTTTCTGTAGTTTCATGTTCTAGGGTTTTATGATAGTTTGGTTGATATTGATCTGGTTTAATTTGTTTGAAGCATGCTGTTTTGACGTTTAATGACACTAAATATACAACATAAATTTCAACATAAAAAATATTACCAACTCAATTAATTGACAGTCACAATGGAGTTGACATTGTTAGGTTATTAAAAATAATAAAATCGTATGTTGAGTAAAACAAAAAAAAAAAATTGTAAAACATATTTTTATTTTTATTATTTTACAAGCAACCTATTTATTGTTGATCCACACAAGGGGTTTTTCCCCATTTTTAAATGTAATAGTTTTGAGTTGTTCCAAGTCCAACGAAACATTTTTATAAGCGAAAAAGATAATATCAAAATTGTCATATGTTTAGAGATTTTGTTTAGAGATTTTGTTTCAAGCAAAGTCCCGATTCGTCATTCGCGAGAATATGGTACATTCGTAATTCCTCGCAATTTCATGGGTATTCATGGAAATTAACCACTTATTTTATTCAAAAACTTAAACGAGGAATCCTGTAAAGCGTAAACCGTGAGATGGATAGGCTATAAAGTTTTGAAAACCCAATGGGATGATGCCACGTAGAATATTTCCTCCCCCGATTTTTTGTCGCCATTCTGAATGTAACCTAGCGCGTAAAAAGTTGGATTGCACTTGTGTAAGCGCGTCTTTGACTCCGTGTTTTGCAATTAAACGGTAGGGATCATAGAAATGGTGTTCGGTGCAATCTTGTCCGTTGGATTAAAATTCGGTGGACGCAATTATCCGTTATCGTTTCATTGTCACCGCCTTAACAGACGGAGTCAGCTAGAGATTTGAGTATCATGAGAATATACTGGTTGGGGTTCCCACGTTCAGTCGAAAATAAATTAATAAAAAAATAAATCAATAAGGGCCCCACAAATCTTGGAACCTTTCCTTCCAACAACTTGGGATTTAATATTGTTTATTTTAAATTTTTAATGGCTCGAAAAATAGTTATTATTTTTGTTGGTAAAAAAAGGTGTTATTATTGTTAACAAAATTTAAATGGAAATAAAAGTTATTTATTGCAAAAACCAATATAGTGTATATTTTATTTTTAATAGTACTTAAATAATGCAATAAAAGATTAATTTCACGTCATACTATAATAAGGATGGCAACGGGCCGGGCCCGTGGCCGATTTTTTTAATATAAAAAATTTATTATATAAATATATATATATATAAATATAAATATATAATTATTTATTTTAAGCCCGGATCAGGTCGGACCCGAGCTTTTTTAGTTGAGCCCGGCTCGGGCCCGGATCGGGCCGGGCCCGGGCTTTTTTGCCACCCTTAGACTATAATAATAGTTTTCCTTCCTAGCTTCCATAAATATTAATTATTTTTATTTCTAAGATTCTCTCACCAATTTCTCGCCCATTTTAAGCAAAAATTTATGTGAGAGATTACCACTTTCCCCCTTAATATTTATAACATTTTCTACTCATTTCTTAGGTGGGGTTTGGTTGGAATGAGAGGATGGGAGAGGAGAATATGATGAAATTTGATTCTATTATTTGATTTGTATAAGAAATTTAAGGGGGAAAAGAAATGATATATATATATTGTTGACGGCTGATTTTGGTCTCAGGGGCAATATGGGGATATCACTCCCGAGACAGTCCTCCCTTAATAGTGAATTTGTTTGGTTATGGGGGACCAAAAGCAAATTTAGCGAGAGACAGATAAACACACCAATTGACAAAGAGATTTAACGTGGTTCGGTGGATTTTGGATCCGACCTACGTCCACGGACAAAAACAGGATGGTACTTTTTATTACTTCAATGCTCTTCTCAGGTCTTTCGTGTTTACCAGTCAGAGCTTGATGATTCTGATTACTCAATTTTTTGATGATGCCTTTTACACATACTCTGCCCTCCTATTTATAATAATTCAGAAATCAGACTCCTATTTGCATAAGAAATCCTAGTTTGAACTCAGTCTCCTCTTATTGCAAGGATTCTTAGTCTAATATTGCCTTCTCTTTTCTTATTCTTTTTCGGATTCTGACTTCATTTCCTTGTGAGAATATGATAATTTGTTTATCTTATCCGCAAGAATAGGGTGTCATCATCTTGAGCATATCTCGCCTGTCTGGTCGGTCTTCATGAGGTCGGTCATGATAGTCTTGTATGCTGAGAGTGTTTCTGCCGACCTTATAGTGCTCGGTTATCCGAACCAAAGTGGTCGGTCTTCACCTGTTGTGGTCGGGTCGGCTTTAACGGTTTCGACCGAGGAGAGAATTACCCTTTTTACCCCTGTCGTACTCCGTAAATAACATAGGTCCTGAAAACACCATCAACATATGTCCCCTAGTTCTTGGTAACAACGAGTTTGCAAGTTGGTGCCGGGAACTATATAGAGATGGTGGGCTGATTTACTTTGTTGGAGGTCGATCTGGTGTTGAGGAATGTTTCGTCGCCTCTTTTCAAGCGCTTTTTCTTGAGACACGCAATAGTCATGTCCGTTTAAATGCCTATCAAATCATCTTTAGGATTTCTTCTGAGTTCGACACTTGTCAAACATCCGCCGGGTTCCCGCCAAAGAGGGCACGAATCGACCGTGTAGAGGCGTCTTCACAGTGTGCTGATCTCAACCGTCTGTTTAAACTTGGCAGATCTCTTTTGCAGACGACACTTGGCATTCATCCGGGTTCCTCCCTTAGATCCTACGGTCACGAGCGTCCCGGTCATGACTATAAGAAGGTGAGGCTTTCACTGTTCCATCTTTTTTCGGCAATTTCTCCTTCTTTCCTGAAAATCTCTGTGACTCGCTCAACTCAGTGTTCTCGGAGTTCAACCGCGGGCTTTCTTTTTTCTTTGCTGTGAATATAAGGAACGGGCCAACCGTACTGCATAACCTCCGGATTTCTTGAGAAGAAACAAGTGAGTCCTCTGAACGACCTCTTCTACTTTTGTTCTGTGAATCTTGCTGTCTTTTTTTTTTTTGAATGTTGCTAGGGAACGACTTAAGTTTTTTGTTGGATTTGGCTTTAGGACACTCTTAGAACCCACCTGTTTTTAGCTAAGACGGAAGAAACCTGAGTAGTTTCTTAGTTATAGACTGACTTCCCCTTCCTTCTTTGTTTTTCCGGATGTCAGGGATGTCTGACAACGATTCTCCCCCAGAAAATTTTGCTAAAACCTCAACTCCCCCTGCTGAAGAGCTCTCCTCGGGCTCGGGGGCACCCAGTGTAGAAGACCTTGATACTACCCCTACTCCTTCTGAGATCGAACAGGATTCTTACCATCAAATGGCTCCTCGGAAGGATCCAGAGTCCGGTGATCTCGGCTCGTCGGCTCTGGATATGAACCGTCCCTCCAAGATAACTGAAGATGACCTTGCACTACTTCGACAGCGATATAACATTCCGATAGATATCGCCCTTGAAGTTCTCGGCCCGATGGATCGCGCTAGTCAACCTGACGAGGGCTCGGTGGCACTTCTTCCTGCCTTTTTCGAGTGTGGGCTGCGGCTGCCTCTTCAACCTTATTTTGCTTGGATGCTGGCCGAGATGGAGATTGCTCCTTGTCAGTTGAGTCTAAACAGTTGGAGGATTTTGGCCGGGTTGTACGTAGTTTGGCATCGGGCAGGACTCGGTGAGCCTTCTTTTGAAGAGGTGAAGAGGTTATACCGGCTCAAAGCCAATCCTAGGTCGTACCATGGATGGTATTACCTTCATGCTTATGACAGCTCGTCAAACGTTGTCCAAAAGCTTCCTGATTCCAATAAGAACTTCAAAGATCTCTGGTTCTGGGCCACTGGGGACTGGGGACGGTCCCTCAGGTCGGATAAAGGGGAATTCTTGGTACCAGATATCTTCAGGGCGGGAGGTTATGAGTTTAATACCCCTCATTTTTCTTTATTCATGTTCTTAGTCTTTTTAGGTTTCTAACTTTTCTGGTCCCTCACAGCTTGTTGGCGGGATGCTCCCAAGGTTTCTCGTCGGGTCCGGAGGCGGGTACATTGGGTTCGTCGGTATGCCGCCCACTGGAGGGAATTGGTTAATGATGCGGCCTTTGTTGAGTCGGGCCTTACTCGGGCTGTCCCTTCGGAGGTCTCGGGTCGGATAGGTAGATGTCTGCTGACTGTTTAGTTTGACTTCTCTGTTTGTTTATCATGTTTGATGTCTTTGCTGTATGCTTGGGTCCTGATTTCCTTCTTTCCCTTTTTTTGTAGGCATGTCAAAGAGGCCTAAGTTTCTTGAGAAGTTGGCTGGTACTATGAAGAGGGCTGGCCACGCCGAAGCTGCAAGTTCCCGGGCACAACCTGAATTCATTGCGGTTGGGAGAGCACCTCAAAGGAAGGTTCAGCCGGCTACTCGGGATCCATCCTCTCCATCTGGTGTGCAGTTACCAGAATCTGCTTGGTTGGTCAGTCCGTCGAAGCCTTTTAGGAAAAGGAGGCGTCAATTTGGGGCCGAGGAGGCTGAGCTGGAGGGGGAGGAGCCTGTGCAGGGCAAAAAGAAAGATGTCCGTCGGGGGAAAAAATCTTCTGAGGGCTCCTCTAAGAAGCGGAAAGGTTCCGTGATCCTCGGGGTGGATGACTTGGGAGAAGGCATCCGGGAGGCCACTTCCCATTTAGTGCTGGCTTTTAATGAATTGGCCGAGGTGGTTCCCCCGGGGGAGGTTTCGAGATATGAGGATATCTCTCCCGAAGCCTTGGTGACCGAGATGAGCTCTCAAATGGCAAAGGTAATTTTACTCATCCTCTTTCTGATTTTGGTTCTCGGTTTCCTTTATCTTATATCTTGACTTCTTTTGTTTTTGTGCAGGCTACTTATCTCATGGCCAAGAATAAGAACCTCCTTCTGAGTCTATTTTCTGAGGGTGGCCAGGCCCAGAGACTTCAGAATCGCCTTACAGAAGTGGAAGCTAAATTGGCCGATCGGGAGGAGGTGATAAAGAACCTCGAAGCGACTGCAATTGAGAACTTCAAAACAAACAAGGCTCTCAAGGCTGTTGCCGGGTTGGAGCGAAAACTTGCCGATACGGCCCGAGAGGATTTGAAGGCTGCCCAATCTGAGATTGGCGTTTTGAAAGCCAATGTGTCAAGTGCTGAAACCAAACTGAAGGCCAATGATGAACAGATGGCACAGGCCCGAGGCGATGTTGAGAGAAAAGAGGCCGAGCTTGAGGAGAGAGAGGCCGATCTTGAGGCCGAGAAGGAGGCCATCCGCCTTGAGGGGGTTGGTGACTGCGCTGAACTGATACCGATGGTACTGCCAAGTCTGAATATGGATCCTATTTATGCGGCCATCAGCTTTTGCAAGGGGGATATATCTGAGGATGAGTTCCGGAAATGGCTCCCTCCTCCTTCCCAGGAGGTGATGGATCCCGACCCTATTTCGGTGGTTCCGGCTTCCGGGGCATCCCAAGAAGGACGACCTGATGTTCCTGCCCCTGGCGAGGACTGCCTTGAGATCCCTCATCCAATCCCTGAAGCAGAGGTCTCTCACGCTGGCGAGGTTGAAGTCGCGGTTCCTCCTCCTGAGGTCGAGCCGATCCTCCCCCTGTCTGAGCTAGCTGAGGAAGAGATTCCCGCCCCTGTGCGGGCTGAATGAGAAAGGGTAACCCGACCGGGGCCCTGTATACACTTAAAAACCTTTTTGTAATAATATTTTTCACTGTGTTTTGACATATACATATATATATATTCTAATGTGTCATCCTTATGTCTTTCTCCTTTTTCTTTTCTCTATGTTTCTTTTTATCCGAATACTTGAGACCTTTTGGGGGTCAACATGAGCTGGAGGGGCATAACCCGACCCCGGGCTGAGTGAAGGACTTGGGCTCTGGGGGAATGTTACTTCCCAAATCCAAAGAAGAATGACTCGGTGGGACGTAACCCGACCCCGAGCTGAGAAAGGCACTTGGCTCTGGGGGAATGTTACCTCCCTAGTTTAAAAGAAGCTGGCTCGGTGGGACGTAACCCGACCCCGAGCTGAGAAAGGCACTTGGCTTTGTGGGAATGTTACCTCCCTAGTTTAAAAGAAGCTGGCTCGGTGGGACGTAACCCGACCCAAGTGGCCTCGGCGGAACGTAATCCAGCCCCGAGCCGATTAACAAACGGCCTCGGCGGAATGTAATCCAGCCCCGAGCCGATTAACAAGCGGCCTCGGCGGAACGTAATCCAGCCCCGAGCCGATTAACAAGCGGCCTCGGCGGAACGTAATCCAGACCCGAGTCGATTAACAAGTGGCCTCGGCGGAACGTAATCCAGCCCCGAGCCGATTAACAAGCGGCCTCGGCGGAACGTAATCCAGCCCCGAGCCGATTAACAAGCGGCCTCGGCGGAACGTAATCCAGCCCCGAGCCGACTAATAAGCGGCCTCGGCGGAACGTAATCCAGCCCCGAGCCGACTAACAAGCGGCATCGGCGGAACGTAATCCAGCCCCGAGCCGACTAACAAGCGGCCTCGGCGGAACGTAATCCAGCCCCGAGCCGACTAACAAGCGGCCTCGGCGGAACGTAATCCAGCCCCGAGCCGACTAATAAGCGGCCTCGGCGGAACGTAATCCAGCCCCGAGCCGATTAACAAGCGGCCTCGGTGGAACGTAATCCAGCCCCGAGCCGATTAACAAGCGGCCTCGGTGGAACGTAATCCAGCCCTGAGCCGACTAACCCCTGGGACTTATTCAGAAGGGAAGTGAATCAATCTTTGAAGCCCTACCAAATCTGGCGTGGGCGTCCCCCTACCAGACCGGCGGAAAACAAAACAAGTTTCTGGAAAATAAAAAGGCGGGGGTGACTTAGCACATATCCCAAAATAAAAAAACGTTTTGCAAGCATAAACAACAACATGGATGCCTCAAAACAGCGTCCCGTCCGAGGTCTCCAGAACACAATTCTGAATCTTCCAATTTAGTGTCCCGGCGAACCAGGATTCGGATCAGTAGAGCGTTTGAATGGTAAGGGCACATCCTCTACACGTCGGTTCACTGGGGAGCCTGTGTATTATATGAGGGCTCCTCCTTACCACGCTGGAGCAGGCACACGCCACAGGGGCGCAACGCATCCCCGTGCTGTGTCTCTCGCGGATCCAGATGATGAATGGATTAAAGAGTGTCCGGACTACTAAGGGTATATTCCTCCCTAGTTCCGGCATCACTGGAGCTAGCAATCGTCACGGGGGTGTCATCACCCCCCACGTTATGCTTTCCCACGGATCCATTACATCGGGTAGGTGAGGATCAAAAGAGTGTTCGACACATTAAGGGCATGTTCTTCCTTATGTTCGGCAATACTGGAGCAAGCAATCGCCACAGAGGTATCATCCATCCCCGTGCTATGCTTCTCACGGATCCTATGCATCGAGTATGTCTCTGAATATTCTGAGGACCCCGAGCTTAGAGACATTTGGTTCTGGGGGAATGTTCCGTCCCCAGGCCAATAAACACGACTCGGTGGGACGTAACCCGACCCCGAGCTGTAACAAACATCGATCTCGACGGTACAAGAGCAGACCCGAGCCGGAAAGAGACATCGGTCTCGGCGGTACAAGAGCAGACCCGAGCCGGAAAGAGACATCGGTCTCGGCGGTACAAGAGCAGACCCGAGCCGAAAAGAGACATCGGTCTCGACGGTACAAGAGCAGATCCGAGCCGGAAAACAAATATCAAAAACCATTGTGTGAGCCATAACAAACAAGCATAATCAAATGTCAACCTAAGTCAGAAGAGGTTTTACTCACCTTTTTTGGGGATCCGTTGCCTTTCTTGCAACTCTACGAGGGTCACTACAAGCAAGACTCTTCTTAATACATCCTCTCTGCATCTCAGCATTCCACGCATCCGACCGGATGACTTCCGCTATCAACTTGGTCGACCTAAAAAACCGAATGGTCTATGTACACACTGAGATAGCCTTCTTTCACCAAGTCTTCCACCTGCTCCCGCAGGTCTCTACACCCATTCGTGGCATGTCCCCTTACGTTGTGGTCCTTTCTCTGATGGTGTTCCCTCTTCGGGATATTTTCTCCTCATTTTCTAATAGAACGAATTTTCGGGCCACCTCTAGGGCGGTTGCGTAGTCCGGGGTGTCCTGGATCCTTAGGTGGGTCCATAGCCTCCCGACTTTCAAGGCTCCCTTCAAGATTTCCAGGGCCTCAGGGGATTCATATCCTCCGACTTTGAGTACCATATTATGGTATCTTTCAATAAATATCTTCAAAGGTTCATCGTCTATTTGTTTCATAAGTCTTAGTTCTCCAACTGTCTTTCTGGGGACGCAAGCCCCCTTGAAGTGCTGTATGAATGATTTTCTGAGTTGTGTGAAGCTGCTGATGCTTCTTGGGGCTAGGCTTCTATACCATAGGATGGCCGGTCCGGCTAGAGTTAAGGGGAACACTTTGTAAATGGCGTCCCCTGTTACCCCTTGTACCTCCATTAGTAGGACGAAGCCTTCGATGTGGGTTTTGGGATCGGTATGGCCTTTGTATGGCGCCATATTTGGCATGCTGAATCTTTTCGGGAATTTCTCTGACTTTATCTCTTCTGTGAGGGGGGACTCGTCTTTGCCGTCCTGGGCATCCCCTCTGTCTGTATTGGGGCATACTCCCTATTTGGCCAGCTCCTCCCGTAACCAAGATTTCATGCTGCTGTCCTTGGTTCCATGCCGCCTCCTCAGGTCTCCTTTCTTTCTGTTATCCTGGGGGTGGTGCTTCTCGTGGTCGGTATCTTCTTGTACCTCTTCGTTATATTCTCTCTCCCTTCGCCGAGTGTTGCGAGGGCCATCATAGGAGGGGTCTGATGACGATTGGTCATCCTCTTCCTCCCACGTGTCCTCGGTCTGGGAATCTCTCTGCACCACCACAGATCCTGTAGGGACCCCTCTTCCGGGGTCTGTCGTCCTCACTGTATCGGTAATTCTTTTTCCCTCTGCTGTTTCGTTCCTTTGTCGGCTAGTCCCGGCCTCAAATTTTCCGTTGTGGACTCCTTCTACCTTTTCTAACCGGTCTACTATGGTTTTTAGCAGAATTTGGCTTTCCTCCCTTTCCTTCCTCAGGTTCTCCTCGATCTTCTCCATCCAATCCGCAGCCGAGCTCCCTGACGATTGGTGGTTTCCGCCTTCCGCCATTGTCTTACTACGCGAGTTGCTTTTTGTTGAATCCCCACAGACGGCGCCAACTGTTGACGGCTGATTTTGGTCTCAAGGGCAATATGGGGATATCACTCCCGAGACAGTCCTCCCTCAATAGTGAATTTGTTTGGTTATGGGGGACCAAAAGCAAATTTAGCGAGAGACAGATAAACACACCAATTGACAAAGAGATTTAACGTGGTTCGGTGGATTTTGGATCCGACCTACGTCCACGGAAAAAAACAGGATGGTACTTTTTATTACTTCAATGCTCTTCTCAGGTCTTTCGTGTTTACCAGTCAGAGCTTGATGATTCTGATTACTCAATTTTTTGATGATGCCTTTTACACATACTCTGCCCTCCTATTTATAATAATTCAGAAATCAGACTCCTATTTGCATAAGAAATCCTAGTTTGAACTCAGTCTCCTCTTCTTGCAAGGATTCTTAGTCTAATATTGCCTTCTCTTTTCTTATTCTTTTTCAGATTCTGACTTCATTTCCTTGTGAGAATATGATAATTTGTTTATCTTATCCGCAAGAATAGGGTGTCATCATCTTGAGCATATCTCGCCTGTCTGGTCGGTCTTCATGAGATCGGTCATGATAGTCTTGTATGCTGAGAGTGTTTCTGCCGACCTTATAGTGCTCGGTTATCCGAACCAAAGTGGTCGGTCTTCACCTGTTGTGGTCGGGTCGGCTTTAACGGTTTCGACCGAGGAGAGAATTACCCTTTTTACTCCTGTCGTACTCCGTAAATAACATAGGTCCTGAAAACACCATCAACATATATATATATATATATATATATAGATATATATATATATATATATATATATATATATATATATATCATATTTACCCTTTTGTAATTAACTATCAATATTTTATCATTGAATTTACATAAAATAGTTAAAATATAAATTAATTAATCTAAAAAAAATAAATTTTAAATTTAAATTTTACTTATTCAATGTTATTTGATAATTAATTTAATTAACATAGTTAAATATAATAATTTTAAATAAATTTATAAATATTTTTTTTACCGTATATAAATAATTTTACTAACATTATTAAAATAATCAAAATATGAATGCTTGTAATAATAAAATGAACTAATAAAATCTGAAATATAAATTGACAATGATTTGTGGTTTTAAGAATAATAATATATCGAAAAAAATAATAATATATCGAAAAAATATTAAACATAAAATGAGTTAAACATCATAAATAATTATTATACATATACTAAATTTCACCACTAAGGACAAGTTTAACACATGCTTCTCTATCATCATCACTAAAACTATAAAAAAAAAAAAATAATAAGTGAGGCATTATCACGAGCAATTAAGGTGGCCTCGTTCTATTGTTGTAAGACTTTTAATCTTCTTCAATTCATCATTCAATCGATTGTTATTGATTTCTTGTCCTATTGCTCGACTCAAACGATTAGAAGATTCTTTCATTCCGGCAATAAGACTTGTTAGCTCTTTAAGTGAGTCAACATCTTCTAATTCTTCATTTCTTTTTTCTTTTTTCTTTTTCTTGATGAGTTATTTGAAGTTGTTGGACGCATTTGTGGAAGACATTAGGGGTGGGCATCGGATCGGATCGGGTCAGATCCGATCCGATTCGATCCAATAATATCGGATCGAATCAGATCAGATTTGGCTATCGAACCCAATCGAATCATGTTTGGTTCATTTGTCGAATTTCGGATCGGATCGGATAAATTTGATAACTATAGGATCGAATCAGATTTTATCCGATTTGATAACAAATCCGAATCCGATAAGGAATCCGATTTGATAACGGATTCGAAATCCGATAGAGAATCTGATTTGATAAAAAAATCCGATAGTAGATTCGATTTGATAACAAATCTGATTTGATAACGGATCCAATTTGAAAAATTTATTTGAAAATTTGTAAATTCATAACAATTTTATCGAATCAGATCAGATAACTTAAAATTCAAATCAATTTTATCAAATCAGATCCATTATCGAATCAGATCCGTTATCAAATCGAATCCACTAACGGATTCATTATCAAATCGGATTCTCTATCGGATTCGAATCCGTTTTCAAATCGGATTTATCCGATTCGTTAGTATTCGAATCGGATCAAACAAATCTGATCTGATTCGATAGTTATCAGATCGGATTGGATCGAGTTTGATAAGGCTATCAAACCTTATCGGATCAAACAAACTAATACTAATCGGATCGGATCGGATTCGGATTCGATCCGATCCGATCCGAATCCGATAATGCCCACCCCTAGAAGACATATTGTCGATTACATTATCCCTCACATCTTTAATGTTCAAATTCTCTCATTCAGTTTCATTGTTCACTCTTTGTACTATCAATAAGTCAGCTTCATAGGATAAGAAATGGGCAGATGAACCATTATTTATAGTAGATTATAATAATTTTTCATATGCATCTTCATTTCCTCGAGCATTGAAAATAAAGAAATTGAATAATTCCCCAGAAATATATGAAATATTCAAACAGGTGAATGTCAAAATTCATTTGTTAGATGTCATCAAATAGATAACATCTTATGCTAAATTTCTTAAGATTTATGCACCGTTAAAAGAAAATATCAGGTAAGAAAGAAATCTTTTCTAACTAAACAAGTAAGTTCTATTCTCTTAACTGATAATGCATTGAAATACAAATACCCTGATTGTCTTACTATTATTGTATTATTGGAAATCATAAAATTGAACATGCATTACTTGATATTGGAGCTAGTGTCAATTTACATCCATTTTCGATTTACCAACAACTTAATATTTGCGTTTTAAAACCAACTTCATTTATTTTTTTACTTGTCGATAGATCAGTTAAAGTTTTGGAAGACGTGTTATTACAAGTCGATAAATTCATATATCATGTAGATTTTATTGTCTTGAAAACACAACCTATAGCAGATAATTATAAGCCGATTCATGTAATACTTGGTCGTCATTTTTTAGCAACAATTAATGATTTAATTAATTGTAGGAATGAAATCATGAATTTGTCATTTGACAATATAACGTTGTAGCTTAATGTTGTTAACAAGTGCAAGCTATCATAAGATGAAGACAATGAAAATGAGAGCATGAAATTAATCGAACCAATTTTGGAAGAACATATTCATGAGAGTTTAAATTTATACAACTAATTTTCTTGAATCAAGTACGCAATTAGATTCAGAGATTTCTAATGATTTTTCTTTACACTATTCTACACAGGTACTGGAAGATGACGAAGAGAAACAAAACTTTGAGGAACTAGGAACACTTGAAGAAGAAAAACATGAGGAAACACTCAAATTTGAATTGAAGACTTTACCAGAAGGATTGAAGTATGCATTTCTTGGAGATGAACAAACTTATCATTTGGTAACTTCTTCCTCCCTCACAAGTGATCAAGAAGGTAAATTGTTAACAATGTTGAGAGAACATAAACTAACAATTGGATGTACTTTAAAAGATATAAAATGAATTAATCCTTTGATATGCGCACACATAATACATTTAGAAAATAATGCCAAAATATATTATGAACCTCAAAGAAGATTAAACTCTCACATGAAATAAGTGGTAAAAACAGTAGTCCTTAAACTTCTTGATGTAGATATTATCTATCATATCTTCGATAGTAAGTGGGTAAGTCCTACACAAATTGTGCCAAAAAAGTATGAAATAACTGTTGTAGAAAATTAAATGACGCTACTAAAAAAAATCTCATGTAGTTGGCGTCTGTGCATTGATTATAGAAAATTAAATGACGATACTAGAAAAAATCATTTTCCTTTTGATGAACACTAAAAAGTGCACATTTATAAAAAATAAAAATTAATCATTTTATGCTTGTAATTTCATTAATCCTCTTAATTTTGCACATTTGTAAAATAATAATTAAATTTATATTTTATATACTTTTATTGTGATATTTATTTCTTATGTAGGTGAAATAATACTTTGGATTCATAACTAGAAAAATGGATGTGATATTTGGACTTTAGAGGCCATGAATTTAAAAGAGCGTTCTAACAATGTACAAATTCGGAAATTCTAACATTGCGTAATTTTTATATTTTGGCCATAACCTTTTACTCCAATATCGGATTGAGGCGATTCTAGTTCCAAATGAAATAAGACTCAAATATTTACAACTTTGTTGTTGATAAGATTTTATAGTTCTGAAGTTTTCACGGCCGAAATTGATGAAAACTCCAAAGTGTGTTATATGTAATCATTAAAGTCAAGTCAAATAAAAAAATAATTAAATAATTTTGGTGAAAGGTTACCATCCACCGAAAGGGATGGAACCCTCCATCACATGCAATTGCTTAGCAATTTCAATAATTGCTAAGCAATTGCAAATGTAAAGAGGTGCTCAATTTCTATTTTACTTTTCTTTTCTTTTGTATTTGTCTAAATTCTATTTTTCTTGAGTTTGCAACATCTTTCTCTCTTTTTTTAGAATCTTGCACCCCGGTTAAATAGTGGATAACAGTACTCCGTGACTTTAGGTCGGTTCTTTCAGTTTCCTAAAATTACTGATATCCTACAATCAAGACATGGAAGAAACTCTCGCAAAACTCCACAAATATTTTCCTTCTCTTCCCCAAAATACTCTGATGAAAATTTATAGAGCACATATCGAAATAATGAGACTTTTGATGATCCATGGTATTCCTAGTGATAGTCGTTGGGTAATTGAAGCAAGAGTTCGCTTGGCAGGTGAGTCATCTGACTCTTTCATTTCTTACATGCATGGTTTAGGGAAAATCACATATGCTAAGAAATGAAGAGCTAAACAATTAGGTGTTTGTTATAAATGTGCACGCTGGACGTGCAACACTCGTTGTCGTTCTTTAGGAATTGTGTCTGATAATCGCGAAGATAAAATTCAATTCATTAGAGATGGCTTGAGTAATGAGTCTTTAGATGATATATCATTGACTCTTGAGACGCATCCTAGTGGACGTGTTCATCAAGTAATTCACAATTTGCATACACAATTTCAAAAAGAAAGACAACAATACAGTCTCGGGAATCTGACTTTAAAAAACCATGTTTTCCAATTTATAAGAAAATTAGATGGGAAGCATATCCCCGACCAATAGAGGTCGTTCAAGCCTTTACTAGACATAAAACCAGAGAAAGATGTGAGCCACAATCACAACTACCAGTACATATTTTTCAATTTATTACTTTGATTTCCTTTACTTTAAATTACTGCTTTGATTTACTTTAATTTACCATTTTGATTTCCTTTACTTTTTGACTTTCACGATCTAATTTACTGTTCATCTGACACTTGTCATTTTACAGGTACTAGTGCATTTATTATTCACATTTTTTCATGATCTATAAATTCAGCTCGTCATTTCTCTCTTCGACACATCCAGATAAGAGAGACAACAAAAATGGAGAAAACTTCAAGACGACGAGTCACTAATATCTGTGTCTTTTGTGGAACTATCTCTGGAACTAAACCAGAATTTGTTGAAGCTGCAAAAGAATTAGGTAGAGTTATGGCGGAAATAAACATGCATTTAGTATATGATGGTGGAAATCGTGAATTGATGGGATGTGTTTCAAAGGCCGTGTAAGAATGTGACAGTCAAGTTTTAGGGAACATTCCAAAATCTTTGGCAAACGAAAACCTCATCGGAAAATCAAATGGAGAATAATGCATTGTCTCAGGTATGTCTGAAAGACTTACTGAAATGATTAATCATATTGACGCTTTTATTGCTTTACCAGGTGGGCTGGGCACATTGGAAGAAATATTCACAGTTGTGTCATGAGCGAACTTGAACATTCACCAAAAACCCATTAGACTACTTAATGTTGACTATTTTTTTCGATTTTCTTTTAGTATTTCTTGAAGATGCTAAAAGACTTGGGTTCATTTCGAAACCGGTAAAAGATATCGTCATAACTGCAAGACAAGCTGATGAATTAATTGACTAACTCTTAGCTTATGAACCAAAAATAGACCTCATTCTTTCCAAGTTGAACTGGTCTGATAACGATCGTGGCAAGAAGCGTATAGTTGACTTGAATCTTAATCTATAATTTTTTTAAATAGTCGTAGATTCAATTGTCAATTCCACACTAACCAGGTGATGTCTTCTAAACTCTACTTCTTCTTATTCAGACATCGGGGACAATGTCTCAATTTGGTTGGGTGGAGAGGATAGTTGACTAGATAGTTTTCGTTTTTATGTTGTGTTTTTATTTCAAAAAAAAATATTGTTGTTTTGTGTTGTTGTTTTATTTTTTTAAAAAAATAAATTTTTTTTAATTTTTTTTTGCTTTGTTGTTATTTTGTGTGTAAAAAAAATTACACACAAACCAACAACGAATTTTTTACTAACAAAGTGGAATGGTTGTTCAGATATGGCAGTGTAAATAGTTTTCACTCCTGAAAAACATATCAATGTAATTCGTAACAAGTTATTTTTGTTCCTTTCTTTTTAATCATTTAAATTTGTGAATTCTCCATAATATTGATTAAATTTGATCTCCATATACTCATTTGACAGATATTATCAACATACACAGTAACATATGATAATGGGTTGTAAATGAAAATTTTGAAATATTCAGTTCTCTAGTTTGTTGGAGGTAGTACCTAAAGGCAGTGAAATTTATGTTTTTATTTAAAAAAAAACTAATCAAGTTGTAGGACACAGAACTTGGGCGACGCATGCTGTTCTAGGCTCGCGGCCTAGTGGAAGTACGGAGTAGCCCGCGAGGGACTAAACCGGAGAATGATGGAGTCGCCACCCGATGTGAACCGGGAAAATGAGATTAAGGCCGCACTCACCCCTCGCAAGGGAAGACCTCAAACCGTTGGGTTCGGAATGGTCCCTTACTTATGCCACTTGTGATGATATGATTTGTGCAATGAATTAACCGAGTCTATGCAATATATATGCTCAAGGACAACTTAGATCTAATATGCATTCATCAAAATAATTCCTAATCTAAGTTTGCATGCTTAGAAAATGAGTCATTAAACGACAAACATGCAATATAACACAACGAGCATTTTGAACCATCAAAACAAAATAACAAATAACTATTTAAACATAAACATAAATTAAACGAAATATCATGCGTAAAAAGAACATAATCATGCTTCGAAAATAAATAACAAACTAAATTAAATCATACTTCAAATAATAAATAAACGACCTATAAACTACAACATGCTCAAATACAAATTTGGATGAGACGAGACATGTGTATCTTAAGTGATACGTGGCGTTGTATCCCGAGTGCAGATCGTAATACCGTCTATTTGGAATCGGCTATGGAATTTACGTCCGGGTTTCCATCCGATATACCACAAAAGGGAACACATATCCCGCTCATCCAACAATCACATTATGCCTCGACCGACTCTCATACAATAATATTTTTAAAATAAATAAAATAAATAAAAGATAATAAATAAAAGGGTGCCCTCAGGTCTAACCTCTTTTGTCGTTCCTCGAAAGCGCGTTACACGGCCGTCGGAAGGGTTATTGCTCCGCAACTTTTCTGAATCACTAATCGACGTTTTTCCTCGCTTTTTTTCTGTTCGGGCTGCTGTTTGGCCTCCGTTTTACTGTTGTTTCCCTTGTATTTTCTGCTCACTGTTCAGGTCACTGTTTTGACGTTTCAACGGACTGTTTTCGGCAGTTTCGGGGGCTGTTTTGGGCAGTTTCGGGGTGCAGTTTTGGGGAGTTTTACTGGGCAGTTTTGAGCAGTTTTTGGGATAGATTTGCGGCTGAACTGGACTGTTTGCAGGTTTGAAGAAGGTTCATGGATGCGGTTCTTTGTGAGGGCAGTTTCGTTTGTAAGCAGTGGACGTGTGGCTGGTGGCTTGCGCTGAGTATAAGGTGCCAATTTGGTCGGTGAGCTGTGGTTGCGTGTTTGATGGCAATTGTTCCTGTCGGTCATGGTTCAGTGTGTGTTTTGTGGCTGAGTGTTGGCTGCACGAGAGAGAGGAACGTGCAAGGCATGATTAGGGTTCTCGGTGTGAGAGGCTTACGACCTGTGTACGTGAGTATAAAGTTTTATTAGTTTTAGGGTTTCGGCTGGTTGAATGGCTAGGGTTTGGCGTGGCTGTGAAGGGCAGTGGCTGTTAAAGGCTAGGGTTTTTTTAGGGTTTGTTTGTTGTGGTCTTGTTGTTAAAGAGGGAGAGATGAGCGAGGAGTGATGCTCTAGGGAGCTATTTTTGTTGTCTTACCGTGAGCTGTGTGTTGATGATCTTCTGAGGGGCTGCCGAGAGCCAAGCGAGAATAGAGTGATGATCTAGGTTTACATGAGTGGGTTTAGGTCATGAGAGAGAGAAGATTTGGCAGAATGATCAGATAGAGAAGGTGACAATGGTTCTTATCATGGTCGGTGGAGTTATACCTCAAGGTGGTTCACGTGGTTGGCTGTATGTGTTTATTTGTTGATGTCATGGCTGTTGGCGGTGAAGACAGATGGCGTGAATATGGTTTATTTGTGTGATAACCGGTGGATGTTGAGGGCGTATGTGAAGGCAGATTCATTGATGGATGCTGTGTGGTGTCAACGTGGTTAAGGGTTTTTTTTGTTTTTCAATTGCCGTCCCCCCACTGGTTTTAGGGTTTGTGTCTAAGGGTCTGCTCGTGGTTTTGGTGAAGGGTGAAGGTTGTACTTGTTTTGTCTGCATCAAAGCCGAATGAATCTCCTAGGGAGACGAGAGCTATGCTAGAGTTTTATGGAATGACTGTGCCGTGTGGTATTTGCGTGAACAAAGGCAAGGTCGGGGGTATTTTCTTATGGAGAGAGGGGTTGCATGGCTTGTTTAGTTTTTTGTTTGTCATTCGGCTGGACTGGTGGGCAGGGGAGTTGTGTTGAAGGTTGAAGAGGGGTTCATGACATATTGTTAACCGATGGGCTGATGAAGTGAAGGGTGGGGTGGAGGCGTGAATGGAGTTGGGAGCTGCTGAGGGTTTATTGGCAGCGTGTATTAGTGTTTTTAGTGTGTTAATGGTGTGCCTCTGCTGGTCTATGGCTTTTAGGTTTATATGTTTGAGAGAGAAGAGAGATGCATTTGTTTGCCGATTTGGAGAGGGTTGCCGAGAGAGGGAGAATAGGGTTAGGGTTTTTTTATTTTATAGTGAGAGGTAGGGTTATGGTTTCTGCATTGTTTATTTGAAAGGAAAGAAATCAATTAATTTATGTTTAATTTTAATTATTTAGGCAAGAAATTATTTAAATTAGGTGAGTGATTTATTTAATTTTGAAATTTAATTTAATTAGATTTAGTTTAATTTAATTTGTGAATTTAATTTAATTGGTTATAATTGGATTGGATTTTAATTTGATTTAGTTTAAATGGATTTTAATTTGATTTAGTTTAATTTCAATTTAGTTATTTAATTTAAGTTTAATTATTTTAATTCAATTTAATTCGTGACATGTATTTTAAGTGTTTTAATTATTTAATTTGTGAGATGTGATTTAATGGGTTTGGTGTGTTTTAAAATAGAGGTCCCACAAGCGAACCCGAAGCGAAACAAGCGAGTTAAATCCAACGAAAATATTGATTTCCAACTTTTCCCTTCCGACGTCCGTTTCCCGCGACTTCCGCGACTTAAAAGGTAGTGTCTCCGTACGAGACTCATCATCGGGTCTTATATGCAAAAATGCAGTGCCTACACAAGTATTTACTTAGTAACCGGACATCTTGCCTCAGTAAGCATTGATTGTTCGCGTAAAACGGTAGAGCTTGAGTTTTTTTAAAAAAATTGTGTGAATAAGTTCGATTTCGTAGTCTCTCTAACTCGAGCAATTAAGTCTGTATGTGTGTTTTAACATTTAGTGCCCTAAGACCAACTGGTCTGGGAGTCACTAGCCCAAAGCTCGTTACATGGGTTAAAGATAAAACTTAAGGAAATTATACACTTCTTCTTTTTAACATCTGAGATCCAAGCAATTAAGTCCATATGAGTATCTTATCACCTAGTGCCATAAAGCCAACTGGTTTGGGAGTCACTGGCCCAAAACTCGTCACAATGATTGAAGATGTAATAAATTTCAATTGCAAAAAATGTGTGAATTCTGATATAACTATAGGAAAAAAAAATATTACTCTCTTTTCAACTAGAGCTGTGAATATTGTGGGCACAATGAATTGATTAAATACATTGTTTTATGTGTGTGTGGAAGAATGTAAAAAGTACAAGAGAATTTACTCATTTGATTATTTAGAAAGAAAGAAAACAATTATTAATTTGGATAAGAATTTTTCTTTTTAAAGTTTTTCGCTTGAATTACTAGAGACTAGTAATAAGTTGGTTGGGGTGTGATGAACACTAAAAAATACACATTTATAAAAAGAAAAATTAATAATTTGCACTAGTAGTTTCATTAATCCCCTTAATTTAACACATTTGTAATATAATAATTAAATTTATGTTTTATATATTTCTATTGTGATATTTATTTCTTATATAGGTGAAATAATATTTTGGGTGCATAACTAGAAAAATGGATGTGACATTTGGACTTTGGAGGCCATAAATTTAAAAGGACGTTTTAACAGTGTACAAATTCGTAAATTCCGACCTTGCGTAATTTTCTTATTTTGGCAATAACTTTTTACGTCGATATCGGATTGAGGCGATTTCAGTTCCGGATGAAAGAACACTCAAATATTATAACTTTACTGTTGACAAGATTTTCTACTTCGTAAGTTATCAAGGTCTAAATTGATGAAAAATCCAAAATGTGTTATATGTAATCATTAAAGTCAAGTAAAATAAAAAAAATAATTAAATAATTTTGGTGGAAGGTCACCATCTACCTTTCGGTGAATGGAACCCTCAATCACATACAATTGCTTAGCAATTTGAACAATTGCTAAGCAATTACAAATGTAAAGAGGTGCTCAGCACCTTATTTACTTAGTCTTCTCCCTTCAAGTTTTGTCTCCGAAATTTTTTTTAAGCTTTCTTGTAATTTCTTTTTCTTTCAGTAATAAAATTATATGTGTTTTTATTCAAATTATGAATAGCTAATTTTTTTTTACCGGGGTAAAAGGTGAAGCTTTTAATATGGAAATATAGATTAATCTCATTTATATTATAATATATAAATTATAATCTAATGATTAATACTTAATTTAAACCTGGATTAATTATTGACAAACTTTGTTACCGCATATATGGCTGGTTTTATTTATTTGGTATAATTGAGTACCTAACTGGACTTGTTATAGATAAAAGTTATCACCGCCTTTATGACTGGTTTTATATGTTTTGACATGATTACTTCCTGAAATAAATTTACTGAGTAATAATGATAATTTATATATTATAACAAATGAGATTTCTAAATTTGAAATATTAAAAGTGGATCCCATAACCCCAGCATTTTATTTTATTGTTGCAGTCCAATTAAAAATTCTCCAATCACTTCAAACAAATCAAACTTTTTTATTTTCATTCAGATTGTTATTTTATTTTACTAAATTTTATTCTCTGTGGATTGTCCCCGGGCTTATCGGGTTATTCAGAAGCATGTGGATGTCATTTCTCATCTAAGAAAACTGCTGCAAAAATCTTACAGTGTGGATTTTATTGGCCCACCATTTTTAAAGATACCCATGCTTTTTGCAAAACTTGTTAAAATTGTCAAAAGTTGGGACCCATTTCAAAAAGAAACATGATGCCTTTAAATCCCATCATTGTTATCGAAATCTTTGATTGTTGGGGAATATATTTCATGGGTCTATTTCCACCGTTATTTGAATTTTTATATATCTTAGTTGCAATTGATTACGTCTCAAAATGGGTTGAGGCGATTCCTTGTCCAAATAATGATTACAAAATTGTGATTAAATTTTTAAAATAAAAAATTTTAAGTCGATTTGGAATCCCTCGGGCCATTATAAGTGATGGAGGTAAACACTTTTGCAACAAGTCTTTGGCGTCTTTAATGAAAAAGTATGGAATTACACATAAAGTTTCTATCTCCTATCACCTTCAGATAAATGGTCAAGTTAAACTAGCAAATACGGAAATCAAATAAATTTTTGAAAAAATGGTTAACCCAAATCGCAAATATTGGTCTCTTCGACTGACTGATGCACTTTGGGCATATCGAACAATTTTCAAAATGTATTTGGGAATGTCTCCATATCATCTAGTTTATGGAAAACCTTGTCATTTGCATGTAGAACTTGAGCATAAGACATATTGGGCTATTAAAGAATTCAACTCAAACCTTGAAAATATCAGTCATGAACGTAAATTGTAATTAAATGAACTTCAAGAGTTAAAGAATGATTCATATGAGAATGCATAAATTATTAAAGCTAAATCTAAGGCCTTTCATGATAGTCGAATTTCACGAAAAATATTTGAAATTGGTCAAAAAGTTTTGCTTTTATAATTCTCGTCTTCATTTATTTCCTGGAAAATTGAAATCCAAATGGAGTGACCCATTTATTGTGAAGCACATTTACCCATATAAAATTATTGACATTGAGAACTCTATGGATGGTGATGTATTTAAAGTAAATGGACAACGTCTGAAATCATTTTTGTAGTGTTTAAATTTTCAAGAATCTTTTTTCTTTCAAACCCAGTGTAATGTGATTGATGTATTATAAACTATTCTTTTCTTTTCTTTTCTTTTGTATTTGTCTAATTTCCATTTTTTCTTGAGTTTTGCAATATTTTTTTCCTTTTTGTCAGAGTCTTGCATCCCGGTTAAACAGCGGATAACATTACTCCATGACTCTAAGTCGGTTCTTTCAGTTTCCAAAAATTACTAATACTCTAAAATCAAAACATGAAAGAAACTATCGCAAACCTCCACAATCATTTTCATTCTCTTATTCAAAATGCTCTGATGAAAATTTACAAAGCACGCATCGAAAGAATGAGGATTCTTATGATCAATGGTATTCATAGTGATATTCGTTGGGTAATTGAAGCAAAGGTTCGCTTGGCAGGTGAGTTATCTGACTCCTTCAATTCTTACATGTCTGGTTTAGGAAAAATCATCTATGTTAAAAAATGAAGAGGTAAACAATTATGTGTTTGTTATAAATGTGCATACTGGACGTGCAACACTCGTTGTCATTCTTTAGGAATGATGTCTGATAATCACGAAGATAAAATTCAATTAATTAGAGGTGGCTTGGGTAAGGAGCCTTTAGATGATATATCATTAACTCTTGAGACGCATCCTAAAGGACATGTTCATCGGGTGATTCACAATTTGTATACACAATTTCAAAAAGAAAGACAATAATACAGTCTCGGGAATCTGATTTTAAAAGAAAATATTTGTCACTTTATAAGAAAATTGGATGAGAAGCATATCCTCGACCTATAGAGAGTGTTCAAGCTGTTACTAGATATAAAACCAGAGGAAGATGTGAGCCACATTCACAACTATCAGTAAATATTGTTTCAATTTATTGCTTTGATTTCTTTACTTTAAATTATTGTTTTAATTTACTTTTAATTTACTGGTTAGATTTCATTTACTTTAATTTTTGCGACAATAATATAACCTTTTTGACTTTCACGATATATTTTATTGTTCATATGACAATTATCATTTTGCAGATACTAGTGCTTTTATTACTCACTTTTTTTCAGGATCTATAAATACAGTTTGCCATTTCTCTTTTCGACACATCCAAATAAAAGAGAAAGAAAAATTGGAGAAGACTTCAAAATGATGAGTCACTAATATCTTTGTATTTTGTGGATCTAGCTCTGGAATTAAACCAAGATTTATGGAGGCTGCAAAAGAATTGGGTAGAGTTATGGCGGAAAGAAACATGCATTTAGTATATGGCGGTGACAATCTTGAATTGATGAGATATGTTTCAAATGTCATGCAAGAAGGAGGCATCAAGTTTTAGGACTGACGATTTTATTGCTTTATTAGGTGGGTTGGGCACGTTGGAAGAAATATTCACAATCTCGTCATGGACAAATTTGAATATTCACCGAAAACTCATTACACTACTTGATGTAGATTATTTTTTTGATTTTATTTTTGTATTTCTTGAGGATGGTAAAAGAATCAGGTTTATTTCGAAACCGACAAAAGAAATTTTTATTACTACAGGAAAAAATGCTGAATTAATCGACCAAATGTTAGCCTATGAACTAAGAATCGACCCAATTCTTTCAAAGTTGGACTAGTCAGATAACATTCATGGCAAAAAACGTAGAGTGGATTTGAATCTTAATATGTAACTTTTTTTTAAATAGTATTATTGTTGATTCAATTGTCTTTTCCACACTAACCAGATGATGTCTTCTAAATTCTGCTTATTCTTATTCAGACATTGGGGACAAAGTCTCAATTTGGTGAGGGGGAGAAGATAATTGACTATATAGTTTTCGTTTTTATTTCTCTGTGGGACACAGAAACTTGACGACGTTGTTCTAGGCTCGCGGCCTAGTTGGGAGTATGGAATAATCCGCGGGGGAACTAAACCGGAGAAATAACACGGAGTCGCCACCCGGTGTGAACCGGGATAAAGATTTAAGGCCGCACTCACCCCTCGCAAGGGAAGACCTCAAACCGTTGGGTTCAGAATGGTCCCTTACTTATGTCACTTGTGATGATATGATTTGTGCAATAAACTAACCGAATCTATTCAACATTCATGCTCAACGGTAATCTACGTCTAGTATGCATTCATCAAAATAACTCATAATCTAAGTTTGCATGCTCGCAAATAAGTCTTTAAACGGCAAACACATAGAATCACACAATGAGCACATTGAACCATTAAACCAAAATAAACAAATAACTATTTAAACATAACCATAAGCTAAACAAAATATCATGCATAAAAATAACATTATCATGTTTTGACAATAAGTAATAAACTAGGCTAAATCATGCTTTAAATAATAAATAAATAACTTACATACTATATCATGCTCAAATACAAGTTGGATGAGACGAAATACGTGTCTCTTAAGTGGTACGTGGCGTTGTATCCCGAGCACAAACCGCACTACCGTCCATTCGGATTTGGCTACGGAATTTACGTCCGGGTTTCCATCCTATATACCACAAAAGGGAACACACATTCCGCCCATCCAACAATCACATCATGCCTCAAACGACTCTCATGCAATAATATTTTTAAAATAAACAAAATAAATAAAAGATAATAAATAAAAGGGTGCCCTCAGGTCTAACCTCTTTTTTCGTCTCAAGAAAGCACGTTACACGGCCGTCGGAAGGGTTGTTGCTCCGCAACTTTTCTGGTTCACTAATCCAACGTTTTTCCTCTCTGTTTCGCTATTCGGGCTACTATTTTCACTCCGTTTCGCTGATGTTTTTGTTGTGTTTTCTTGTCATTGTTTTGGTAATTTAGGCTACTGTTTTTGTGGTTTTTTGGACTGGTTTGGGATGTTTTTTAGGGCAGTTTTGGGTTGATTTACTGGACAGTTTACTGGGTAAATTTGTGAGGCAGTTTAAGACAGTTTCGAGTGGCAGTGGCGTTGAGGCAGATTTGCGAGTGGGCTAGGTGGCTTCATTTGGAATGTGAAGGGTAGAGGGCTCTATGCGTGCAGGTGGCGTGGAGAAGCAAGGCTGCGTGAAGCTTATGAAGGTGTGGTGTGAGTTGATTGTGTTGAAGGGGCTTACGTGTTTTGAGGGCTAGTGAGTGGAGGCTGTAATGTGTGAGTGTGGGGCTTGCTTCACAGTTTGGCAGTTTGTGTTTTGTGTCTTTGTCGAGTTAATGGAGGCTTAAGGCTTATTGCTTACTCGGTGGATCTTGTCTTCACGTGGAGGGGTCTTTGTGCTTTTGGTTGTGAGGCCGAGAGTTGTGTGAAGTCTGCCGTGAGTAGGGGTGTTCATAGGGTCGGGTCAACTCGCGACCCGACGTGACCCGACCCGACCCGACCCGCGCGGGTCCAGTAAAAAAAATTGCAAAATTTCGACCTGACCCGATCCGACCCGAAATTTCGGATCGGGTCACAGGTTTGGGTCAAAAATTCGGGTTTGACCCGACCCGAAAAAAATATAATATATATTTGTAATCATACAATTTTAACCAGAATTAGTTGTAGTTGGAATGGCAAAGTAATTGTTTGGTCCTCAAAGAGCCTCAAGTTCGAGTTTCAGTAAGCTCAAATTTGGAAATTTTGTTTAATTTTCTTTAAAATTAAAAATGTTGGGGATGGGATTCGAACCAAAGTTTAAGGAGATATCAACCCACAGCCTTTACCAACGCAGCTACATACATATATTGTAAAGTTTGTATCAATAAAATATATATATATTTACAATATATTATGTTGACCCGATCCGACCCGCGATTTTTTGACCCGACCCGTTGCAACCCGACCCGCGCGGGTCAGCTTCTTAAATTTCGGGTTTCGGGTCAAATGGCCCGACCCGATCGGGTCCAAAAAAAAATTGAAAAACCCGACCCGACCCGACCCGTGAACACCCCTAGCCGTGAGTGTGTTGTGTTCAAACCTTAGGTGCTCGGTCGTGTGTGTGATGAATGGCTGTGTATGTGTCGAATAAGTGAGTGGACTGTGAGTCGTGTGTAGCTGGGTTGTCGGTTGTGAAGGTTTGTGCTTGTCGAAGGCTTAGGGTTTATGTGGCTATGTATTTTTAGAGGGAATATGGTGTACTGTTTGGGGTTTGTGTTTGCACTTTCACGTGGAGCCGAGAAGGGTGGTTTGTTAAGGGGCTTTAACGTGAATTAAAGGAGGCATGTGGCGTTGATTTTGTTTGTGTGCGCAGTTGATGAATGCGGCAGGTGGCTAGGTGCGTGAAGTGGCTGCGTTTGAATGAGCCTTGTGTGCTGCTACGTGAGGGTGTTAAGTGCAGGGGGCATGCAGGTTATTGGTGCGGCTATGGCGTTTATTTCTTTGTGTTTTTTGGTAAGAGTGAGCTCCGGGAGAGAGAGAGATAGGCTTGAGGAGTGAAGGCCGAGTGTTCGCTGCTGATCGTGACTACATGAAGGGGGTGCTGGCGTGAGGTAAGCTTGTGGTCGAGAGTGGCGTTGAAGGCTGCTAGGGTTTCATTATTTGGTGAGGCCGTGAGAGAGAGAGGCCAGAGACGTGTGGTCAAGGTTTGTGGCTGATGAAGGGTGTTTAGGGTTTCTAGGTTTTGCACGGTTGTGTTATATAGTTGCATGTGTTAAGGTTTGGTATGGTTTTGAAAGGAAACAAATCATGTTAAAAGGGAGGGAATTTGATTAGATTATTTAGGGAAAGAAATAATTGTAATTGGTGGGGAATTCTTAAATTAGGGGAGTGATTGATTTAAATTTAGGAAGAGATTTATTTTATTTAATTGGTTTTAATTGGATTTAATTTGTGAATTTAATTTAATTAAGATTTCAATTTAATTGGTTTCAATTGGATTTAATTTGTGAGTTTAATTTAATTAAGATTTCAATTTAATTGGTTTCAATTTAATTGTTTCAATTGGATTTAATTTGTGAGTTTAATTTAATTAAGATTTCAATTTAATTGGTTTCAATTTAATTTGTGACATGTTTTTTAAATGTTTTAATTATTTTAGTTTGGGCTTGGTGTGTTTAAAAACAGAGGTCCAACAAGCGAACCCGAAGCGAAACAAGCGGGTTAAAATCTGACAAAATGCTAATTTCCAAATTTACCCTTCTGACGTCCGTTTCCCGCGGCTTTCACAATCAAAGAGGTAGTGTCTCCATACGAGACTCATCATCGGGACTTACATGCAAAAATGCAGTGCCTACATTCTCTAAAAAAATATTTTTATTTTTGTGTTGTTATTTTATGTATAAAAAAGTATTTTTATGTTGTATTTGCTTTGTTGTTGTTTTATGTGTAATTTTTTTTTTTGTGTTGATTTTGTTTTGTGTTTTTATTTAAAAAAAAAACTACACACAAACTAACAACAAATTGTTGACTAACCAAATGGAATTGTTGTTCAGAGATGACAATGTAAGGAGTTTTTGCTCCTGAGACGCATCTCAATGTGTTTCGTAACAAATTATTTTTATTTCTTTCTTTTTGAATCATTCAAATTTTTGAACTCTCCATAATATTAATTAAGTTTTATTTCCATATACTCATTTGAAAGATATTATCAACATATACGGTAACATATGATTGTGGATTGTAAGTGAAAATTTGGTAATATTCAGTTCTCTAGTTTGTTGGAGGTAGCACTTAAAAGCAGTGAAATTTTTATTTTTATTCCAAAAAAAATCTCAAATTTTTACTTAGTAACTGGACATTTTGCCTTAGCAAGTAGTGATTGTTCGCGTAAAACTGTAGGAATTGAGTTAGTTTAAAAAAATGATAGTAATAATAATCAATCTTTTACTTAGTAACTGGACATCTTGCATCAGCAAGCAGTGATTGTTCGCGTAAAATGGTAGAACTTGAGTTGGTTTAAGAAAATGATAGTAATAATAATCAATCTTTTACTTAGTAACTGGACATCTTGCCTCAACAAGCAGTGATTATTCGCGTAAAACTATAGATCTTGAGTTTGTAAAAAAAATGTGTGAATAAGTTTGATTTCGTAGTCTTTCTAACTCGAGCAATTAAGTCCGTATATGTATTTTAACACTTAGTGTCATAAGGCCAACTGGTCTGAGAATCGCTGGCCCAAAACTCGGTACATGGGTTAAAAAGAATGCTTAAGTTAATCATACACTTCTTCTTTTTGACATATGAGTTCCAATCAATTAAGTTCATAGGGGTATCTTAACACTAGTGCTCTAAAACCAACTGGTTTGGGAGTCACTGACCCAAAGCTCATTCATTATAAAGGTTAAATATGTATTATTTTAAAAAAATTATTTTTGTATTTATAAATATACTCTCATTGCCAAAAAGGTGTGAACTTTAATATAATTTTAGGATACAAATATTATTATCTTTTCAACAAGATATGTGAATATTGTGGGCACAATGAATTGATTGATACTTTGATAATTTAAAAAGAAATAAAACATTACTAACTTGGATAAGAATATTTCTTTTTTAATTTTCGCTTAAATTATCAGGGACTAGTAATAAGCTGGTTGGGGATGTGATGAACACTAAGAAGTGTACATTTATTAAAAGGAAAATTAATCATTTCACACTTTTAGTTTCATTAATCCCCTTAATTTACTACATTTGTGAAATGATAATTAAATTTATGTTTTATATATTTTATTGTGATTTTTATTTATTGTGTAGGTAAAATACTGTTTCGGATGCTCAACAGGAAAATGAACATGAAATCTGAATTCCAAGACCTATTATAACGACCGGGAATTCTGACTACTGATACACTGTGAGACGAGTGTCACATAATATAAATTATGATTGGAAACATATACCCTCGTGAGATGACTATCGGTAAATTCTTCGAGAATTCGATATTAAACGCTACGATGTTCCACTACGGACAGCCCACGATATTTGGTCCATAATTTTCTCATACGAATTTTGATTTTTATGAATTTTATATCGTCGGAAAGCTGAGATTGAGATCTACAACTTTCATGTTGAATATTTTTCCAAAGTCGGACCAGAATTAGGTCAAAAACGTAAGTCAAAATTCGGATGAATAGTAATTTCGGACTCAATTGAAGAATCTCAAACTTTCTACACATTTCCACACTTTTCTCCATTTATCCAAATATCCAAAAGCCCTAATATATAAGTAGGGTACTATTCACCAATCACAAAATTAAAAAAATGATAAAGGAAAGAAGAAAAACGTAGAAGGGAGAGGAAGAAGAAGAGAAGAAGAAGAAGGGAAGAAAAGAAGAAGAAAAAGAAGAAGAAAGAAGAAGAAGAAGAAGAAGAAGAAGAAGAAGAAGAAGAATTGAGAAGAAGAAGAAAAAGAAGAAGAGACAAAAAAGAGAGAAAAAGAGAGAGGCTGAAGCAAGGAAGATTATTGTCAACCATGAAAGACTTGGAGGATGGACAAAATCAAGCAAAGATGAGGTAAGACAACTTGACCCAAATTGTTATCTTTTGAGTTTTTACGTTTAGATGATTATAGTAAGTTCATTGACTTGGAAGTGATGATGAATGAGTGATTGTTGATGATTGGGGAAAACCCTAACTTGTTTCATTTTTGGGTGAAAAATTAAAAGAAGTTAATGGAATGGATATTAGATGATATTGATGGTGTTGTAAATGATTATTGAGGTCTAAATGAATGGTTTATGTAATAAAAAATTGATATAGAAGTTTTATGAATGCAATTGGGAAATATTGAATTGTGAAAACATGTGCAGAAACCTGGAAATCAGGTTCGCGTCGCGACCCCAAAGGGGTTTGCGTCACGACGCGTAATGGAAAATTTAGAGTCGTCTCTGGAACGTTTGCGTCGCGACGCAAGGTCAAAAATTTCCCCTATCAGTTTTTAATTCAATCCAGTTCCACCCCAGCGTGTTAGAGGCCATCCTAGTAGTCTCGTATCAACCCATATATATATATAACACCATGATATAAGTGCGTTAAGCCTTGCGATAATAATAAAAGTATTCGGATAGATAGACCCAAATTAATTCAGAAAATGTTCCTTAGTTCGCTTTCTAATCGAATTATCAATTATACAGTATCATAGTGATGAGTGGTAAATATATCACTATTTTCCACTCATTTGACATATATTTTGTATAGTTTCTTGAGTTTTGTGAATATTTTGATGTGTGTTTGTGTTATTTTGTAGATAAATAAAGTTTCAGGACATTCTGGAGGTGATTTGGGGCCAAAACAGTGAAAAAGAACACAAAAGTGCATTTTGGTCATTTGGCGCTTCGCGACGCGCAAGCTGCGTCGCGACGCCTAACGTGCGCCGGGGACACATGTCAGAATCTGAGAAGTTTGAATTTGCTATCGTGGGCTGGACTTTGCTAACGTGCGTCGTGCCATGTGTCACCATCAAAGCCGATCTGCTAACGTGCGCCGTGCCACATGTCATCATCCTGTGGTGCCGACAATCACCATCACCACGTGCCGAAATGTGTCATCCCATGTGTCAGCCACGTCAGCAGAAGACCGAGTCAACCTGCCACGTGTCAGCCACGTCATCATCAGCCAATCACAGCGTGCCACGTGTCGCAATTCTATGGTGCCGACAATCCCTTTCTCCACGTGTCGACACGTCAGCACCACGTCAGTGCCACATCACTGCCACGTCAGTACAATTATTGAATTAATTATCTGTAATCGCCACGTCAGCATATAAGAATCTGAACCGGCCAATCAGAGAGCGACACGACATCGCGTAGCGACGCAAGAAAACTTGGCGTCGCGACGCGGGAAGCTTATTGAGGCCTATAAATAGAGTTCGAAATTTCAGTTTCAGATGTACATTCCTCTCTGAATTCTCTGATGTAAATAGAGAGTTTTCTATCTAGTTTCTTTTAAATTTTAGTTTTGTAATTAATTTTAATTACGTTCTGTAATAATAGTAATTTACTTTTTTTACTTTTATAGTTTTTACTATTCAACATGAGGAGGTAACTTCCCCTGCTAGGGTGAAAGGTAATTCTTTTACTATTGCTATTTAGATTAATCTCCATTAAATATAATATATTCACTATTTAAAATATTGACTTAATGAGGATACCGCTATATTTGGCCGGTTGGTAATTCATTTTAATCTGGTTTAAACCTGACTAAGCAAGGATACCGTCAGATTGTCGGTTGGTAATTAAATTTTCTTACCGCCTATATGGCAGGTTTATTTTGGTTCCGCCTTTATGGCTGGTTGGACTTAATTTGACTTAATCAGGTTACCGCCTATATGGCTGGTTGGTAAAATTATCACAAGTTAATATATTATATTAAGAGAGATATCTAAATAGTAAATAGTAAAAGTTGATCATTTTACCTTAGCATTTTATTTTATTGTAATTTACTTTTCAGCTTTTACTTTACCCCGCAATTACTTTTCAGCATTTTTTTACTTTATGTCTTTTACTTTTAAGTTTTTATTAGCTCTAGTTATGTGTCGTAACTAAGTTAGTTATCTGGGGTTGTGATGAATTCTAATATCACCGGTTTATAAGGGGTTATTTTATGTTTGGGTAATTTAAAAGTTTACTTATTAAGTCTTAAGCTTAGTGCTTCTTGTTGTCTGATCACCAATAAGATTGATGTGGTAAATCTAAAATAAACTTGACAAATGAATTTTAGGTTTCAGCCTTAGACTTAATAGCCCACGATCTTCCTTGAGGATATATAACCCTTTAATAGATTTCCTTACAGGAAAGACATATACCTGTCGGGCGGGGGTAGCCATAATTGGAACTTAAACTGAATGAATCCAGATAATTTGGTTGACATAGACATATGGTTCAATTGTGTTAAACTGGGTATTTGCGTCTGACCATCGACAGAGGCTTTCGCATAAGTTAGTGTTCCAGGCTAGTAAACCGATTTATTACACAACCATGAAATAACCACTTCATCTTTTTAAAAGATATTAGAAAGATTCACAACCTTAGATAGTTTCCTAATATTGAATTTTCTTAGACCTACTTTCGTGTAATTTTATTTACTGTTTTTTTAAATTTAGAATCATCACCATTTCAAATCAATCAAATAACCTGTTAGATACTAGTAATCATTTGACCTCATAAAATTAATAGATTAGGAAATGAGATATAATATGTACAAGAAAAGTAGCGGCTTAATTGACGTCTATGCGTCAGGGACAAGCTTCCCATCCAATTTTCTTATAAATTGGCAACATGGTCTTTTTGAGTCAGATTCCTGAGACTTAACTGTTGTCTTTCTTTTAGAAATTGTGTATGTAATTTGCGAATGGCTATATGAACATATCCACTGGGATGCGTCTCAAGAGTTGAAATTATATCATTTACAGAATCCTTACTCAAGCCATCCCTAATGAATTTAATTTTATCTTCGCGATTATCAGACACCATTCCTAAAGAACGACAACGAGTATTGCAATTCCAGCGTGCACATTTGTAACAAACACCCATTTGCTTAGCTCTACGTTTCTTTGCATAGGTGCTTCTTCCAAATCCAGGCAAATAAGAAATAAAAGAGTCAGAAGACTCACCTGCCAATCGGACCCGTGCTTCAATTACCCAACGAATATCATTAGGAACACCATGGATCGTTAGTAATCTCATCCGTTCCAAACGAGCTTTGTAGACTTTCATCAGAGAGTTTTGAGGGAGAGAAGGAAATTGCTTGTGAAGATTTACGAGAACTTCTTCCATCCTGAAATGTCTTAATCTGCAAAAACTAAACACACAAAATTAAATCACATAAAATCACAATATATACACAAATTGCATGGGCTGCCTCCATGTGAGCGCTAAGTTTAAAGTCGTCAGCTAGATGTGACTTCTCGAACGTTAGGCTGGATCTGAAAGTGTGACACTTTCTGTTTGTCGCTCAAATGATTCTCCCCAGTGGTGCTTGACACGCTGACTGTTAACTTAAATGTTTCGTTGGTGTTGGGATCCAGTAAGTCAACAGCTCCATATGGTAAAACCTGAGTGATCACAAATGGACCTGACCACCTTGATTTCAACTTTCCAGGGAAACGTTTCAACCGTGAATTGTACAATAACACTTGATGCCTTGGTTCCAACTGTCTGTGCACTATTTTTCGATCATGCCATTTCTTGGTCTTTTCTTTGTACAATCTGGCATTCTCATAAGCCTGTAAGTGAAATTCCTCCAATTCGTTGTGTTGGTGAAGTCGTTTCTCTCCTGCAGCTTGTGAATCAAGATTCAACTTCTTCAGTGCCAAGTACGCATTGTGTTCAAGCTCAACTGGCAGATGACACGCTTTCCCAAACACCAATCGATATGTGGACATACCAATGGGTGTCTTGTAAGCTGTCCGATAGGCCCATAATGCGTCATCCAGTTTTGTTGACCAGTCCTTCCTTGTTGATCCAACAGTTCTCTCTAAGATTCTTTTGATTTCTCTGTTTGAAACTTCAACTTGTCCATTTGACTGTGGATGATAAGCAGTGGAAACTTTGTGAGTAACTCCGTATTTGGATAGAAGTGCATCAAAGTATCTGTTGCAGAGAATGTGTGCCACCATCACTGATAATTGCCCGAGATATTCCGAACCGAGTGAAGATGTTCTTTTTCAGGAATTTGATCACCACTTTTGAATCATTGGATGGTAGTGTAATTGTTTCAACCCATTTGGAGATGTATTCTACAGCAACCAGGATGTACATGTTTCCGAATGATGGAACAAAGGGTCCCAGATAAATCAATATTTAAAATATTGACTTAATGAAAATACCGCTATATTGGTCGGTTGGTAATTCATTTTAATCTGGTTTAAACCTGACTAAGCAATGATACCGCCAGATTGGTCGATTGGTAATTAAATTTTCTTACCGCCTATATGGCAGGTTTATTTTGGTTCCGCCTTTATGGATGGTTGGACTTAATTTGACTTAATCAGGTTGCCGCCTATATGGCTGGTTGGTAAAATCATCACAAGTTAATATATTATATTAAAGGAGATATCTAAATAGTAAATAGTAAAAGTTGATCCTTTTACCTTAGCATTTTATTTTATTGTAATTTACTTTTCAGCTTTTACTTTACCGCAATTACTTTTCAGCATTTTTACTTTATGTCTTTTACTTTTAAGTTTTTACTAGCTCTATTTATGTGTCATAACTAAGTTAGTTATCTGGGGTTGTGATGAATTCTAATATCACCGGTTTATAAAGGGTTATTTTATAGTTTGTGTAATTTAAAAGTTTACTTATTAAGTCTTAAGCTTAATGCTTATTGTTGTCTGATCACCAATAAGATTGATGTGGTAAATCTAAAATAAATTTGACAAAGGAATTTTAGGTTTCAGCCTTAGACTTAATAGCTCACGATCTTCCTTGAGGATAGATAACCCTTTAGTAGATTTCCTTACAGGATAGACATATACTTGTCGGGCGGGGGTAGCCATAATTGGAACTTAAACTTAATGAATCCAGATAATTTGGTTGACATACACATATGGTTCAATTGTGTTAAACTGGGTATTTACGTCTGACCACCGACAGAGGCTTTCGCATAATTTAGTGTTCCAGGTTAGTAAACCGATTTATTACACAACCATGAATAACAACTTCATCTTTTTAAAAGATATTAAAAAGATTCACAACCCTAGATAGTTTCATAATATGGAATTTTCTTAAACCTACTTTCGTGCAATTTTATTTACTTGTTTTTAATTTAGAATCATCACCATTTCAAATCAATCAAACAACCTGTTAGATACTAGTAATCATTTGACCTCATAAAATTAATAGATTAGGTATTAAGTCCTCGTGGGATCAATACTTTTTATACTACTTGAACGATACGTGCGCTTGCGTTATACGCGTGTGATTAAGCACCGGTCACATAGGAACCAGATCTTTCTTCAGCAAGTGAGAAACGCAGCCACATTCTATAATCAGTGAGTGGACACTTCTCTTTTCAAGTTGATTTTTCTTATTGATTGATTTATTTATTCTTTATGAATGAGACTTACTTTTTCCAGCACATAGGGCGTTAGCCATATTTGATTTCAGATTCATGTTAAATGTAGTGTTTTATACAATTTTAAAATCTATAGCATGAATTTTTGTTTTTTGTTTTCGAGGCATGGGGAAAAACCCACCTCAGTATGTAACTTGTACATACATGGAATTGACAGACATCACATGTGCACATGTAGAGGACTGGGGGACGACGATACGTAACGCCCCCAGATCCTAGTTCAGGACTAGGGATGACAGATGCTCCTAGATCATAGTTTCAGAGCTTGGAGGGTAGCATAGATCCGCACCCCTAGTTCTAGTTCAGTGGCTCGGGGGACGACGATACTTAACGCCCCAAGACCACTAGTTTCAGAGACATAAGTGGCATGCTTTGGGGGACGGCGATACGTAATACCCCAAAGACATGAGTTTGCACTTCTGGCTCTAGTTAGGCGTATGGGGGGATGGCGATACATAACGCCCCCATACATCAAGTTTTTCAGAGACAGTACAGCTATCAGAAATTAGATTTAAGAAACGGTTTTTAGAAATCAGATTTTAGAAACAGTTTTCAGAAAATAGACATTTTAGAAATAGTTTCCAGAATAGATCTTTCAGATACGATTTTACAGAACCAGATTTTCAAAAAGAAGATTTCAGAAAGATAAGCATTATAAAAGAGATTTCAGATTAAGTTTTCAGAAAAAGAGTTTTTATATAAAATTATTTCTGGAACATTGGTTTTAGAACCAAATTTTTTATATCAGTATTTCAGTTCTCATCCACTCACTTAGATCGTACAACGGTCTAACCCCTCCACTTCTTCTTTTCTGTTCTTGCAGGTATTCTCGGAGGACGAGCTCGGGAGGGCGGATACTGATGCAGTCACTAGGGTTTGAAGTCCACCAGATCAAGTCAGAGAGAGTGTGAGTCCAGTCAGTTCAAGTAAAAGTTATGTATTAGTCATTGTTTGTGATAGTCGTTGTAAAAGTAAGTGTAACTGAGTACACAGTCATTAATGTTGAGTTTGTAAGTTATGTTATGAAGCTTGGGCTTCGGTCCCACACTTAAGATATTTAAATAAGAGAAAAAAGAGTATTAGTATATGTTTATGGTGTGAGTGTCAGAGGCTCATAGGGATAATACGGTCTTTTCCCTGCCGGTAGCATCTCTCGGATTTAGGGATGTAACAAAGATGGTATCAGAGCATGGTCTAGGGAGTCAATAACTGCAGTGAGTAGAGTATTGGGGTTTTGTATACGCAGTATGTCCGGAATACTCGTATGTAAGACACTGCCTCTCCAGTATCCGATCATCGAGTACGTCCTCAAAATTCTATAGACATGTTAACAAGTTTTCCTAGATCATTTGAATAGTATTCCTTACGAGAACAATTATACTCTAGATCCAGTTAAGAATTTTTTTCGAAAGTACTAATAATGTTTTGAAATCAGATAGCAAGATATAAGAAAAGTTACCCAAGAGAGAGAGAAAACTAGAAAGAAAAATAAGGAAATAAAAAGGATAAGGTATAGACGATCTAAGTAACTAGAGGCAGTAAAGAGATAGAAGTATAGAATGAGATAATATAAAAAACACCATAACTTGAGATAGTGGAGAAGAATATAGCAAGTCCGAACAAGAGTAAAATACTGAGTAGACCTAAATAAAGTTCTTTCCCTCCAAGTAAGATTCATTTCCTCTTCAGAAAATTCTTCCAAGCATATCCAATAACTCATGAGCGCCTCGTATAGGTAGCGAGTTACTCGAATAACCATTGACAACTATAAGGCAGAAGAAGCAAGAAAGTCAAGGTTAGTCGTGGAAAGTTTTAATGGATGTGGGATGCCATAAGGATGTAGAGATTCTAGATTCCCCAAACCTAGGCCTACATACAAATAAAATGATTGACGTCAGGAAAATGATTAGTTGCCCAAACTAAGAAATCCATTAGATAAGGCCCCAACCTACTCAAATCCTCACCCATCCGCGATGCCAACCAATGAAGCTGTCCTGATGAAATCTACCTCATACCTACCTTACATGAGAAACAGACTCCACCAGGACACAGAGTACCAAAACAAGGATATCGAAACTCATCAATGCATAAGATGTTGGCCATAGTCCCTACCAGAATAGATATAGATGACCGTAAGAAGTCTGACAGGAGTTCATCTTAAGAAATGGAAAGACCTTCGAAGGCAGACCACCTAGAAAATGAATTAAGGATGTTTTGAGGATATAAAGAAGAGAAATAAGGGTAGCCCAAAAAAAATCAATGCAAGACCGTGTGAGGTTTGCAAGACTAGTAGAAGTCTACAGAAAAGCCCCAAATATAGCAGAACCTACATATCAATCCAAGTCAGTAGAAATCTGTGAAAGTATACAAGTATAGACCCGAGAGGTTGAAGATATTTAGGAGTGATAAGAGCACCGGTACAGACAGTAGAATATAATGCAAAAGTCAAGACTTAAAGCAAGAACATAGAGCGAAGATCTAAAAAGCAGTTAAGAGAATGAAACACCACTAGCCTCAGCAGCAAGGCATAGAGCAAAGAAACATGATATGTGAATAGTAAGTAGGATGCATGAAGTAATGAGGAAATTCAGTAGGATCCAAAGACATGGAGTAGTCGACCAATTTCCTGCAGAATGAATGAGGACCTTTCCTTTCAGAAACCTTGATTCTAGTAAGCATATAGACACCTAACCAGACACGTGAGCATGTATCCATTCCCAACTTAGAACCAGTAAGAGGAAGAACAAGTAAATAAGAGTAATTGATATAATAGATGGATTATGAAGTATTTAGATAATAAAGCCAATAAGTTCAACAAAACATAGATAAAAATCACGAGATGGAAAAAATTCTATATAAGAAATAATAGTTGAGGTCGTAGTAAATCAAGTTAAATCTAGAAGCCACCATTGAATTTAGGAACCCTTAAAGAAGTAAAAACTTAGAAGTACGAAGAGACTAGGGGAAAACAATTCTTAGGAATATAGCGAACAACTTATAAAGAGTCTCATGGTATTGAGAAGAAGGATTAGGTAAATAGTAGCACATGAACCAAGATTTAGTAGGAGACGTCCTAAGTAATCAAAGTATATAGATTTTTCAGGAAAGTAAATGAGTAAAGAGTTTAAGGAACTGAGACAAAGAAGAAACCTTTGTAGCGGAGCAGGTTTTCTTATGGAAGAATAACAAAGAGAGTATATCAGTACTCAAAGGAAGAAAATAACGAATTCAGAGGGTTAAACCACAGAGACTAAACAAGAATGAGTACAAAGGCAGTACGAGAAAGTTGTTGGAGAGCATGGCTCTAGAAGGAATTCGCAGAAGAGGTGGAGAAATCGACTGTTGAAGATAATCAGGAGTAAAATTGGAGAATGTAAACCAGACAGTTTTAGTAGTAGTACCCTAGTATAGGAAAAGACACCAGACATGTATACACGAGAGTCCTAGACTCATAGATAAAGAATATGTGCCACCGGATCACCACAAACAGAAAAGCCTCAAGATAAGTTCCCACCCTCCCAACCCTCGTTAAACAACAACAACGAAGATAGACTTCGATGTTCGTCTCAAGATATTCCCAAAACCAAGAGAACGTGTAGTTGAAAGAGATCGAAACAGAAAAACTTTAGATATAGTACAAGAACAAAATAAAAGAGGAAATAATTTTAAGTGAGAGATCTAGAAGAAAATTTATCTAGACGAGTTGATAAAGAGAGAAAGTACTAGTTAAACAGTAACAATGATGCAAAAGAACATCGTTAAAAATGACTAGAGACATAAAGAGATGACATCCTTCAGATAAAGAGACAGAGATATAGACCATCGAAGTTTCAGGTCAGAACAGAACAAGAGAGCAAATGAAAAGATCAACAAGCAAAAGGTTTGATAATGAAACGGTTAAGGTGCAACGACAGTAAAAGAAAATACTGAGTAATATTGGCAGAAGTGTAGTATAATACAGAACCGAGAAAATAAGTTTACTAAAATATGGTAAAACATAAAGAGAGAGGATCCTAGCATATAACCAGGGTTGGAAAAAAAATTGGTATGGAACTCCGTAGTCAGATTTATAGTAACAATGAAAGCAAAGAACAAAAGAGTATGAACTTTAGCCAGAACCAATCCCCAGCATCAATGTTAATAACAAGGAATGCAGTTTAGACACCAGGTTGCATGCAATTAAGCCTAAATCATTAGCCAATTGAGGAGGACCACATAGAAACTACCCATAAGCAACATTTTGAGTATCAGCGTTATTTGTGGACAACATCAGCAAGCTAAGAAGCCCTAAGCCCCTATAGATAAGCAGAAATATTGGAACTTAAAGAGAGAAGCTCATAAGCAGTTGGAGTTTAGCAATGAGAATATAGAGAGTTAAGTAGTTAAGTAATGAGAAAGAATATTAAGATCAAGTTGGACAAGTGGAGCAACATGAGTATTGAGTACAAGCATTGTAAATAATGATAAGGACCACTCCTGTAAACTTATCAATTCCGAAAAGAGAGTATATGAAGCCTAACTTTGGAGACATCAATATTTTTTAATGAGAGTCAAATGTATCATCTATTAAGAAACTGATCAAGTCAAATGATTGTTGTACATAATTAAAGATCTAAAGAGAGAGATTTCCTGGAGATAAGGAATGTTGAGCACATCTAGAGGTCCAGAAATAAGGTAGTTAAGAATACTAGTCGGGCATAGGCCTTCGTTGTTAAGTCGAATAGAATCCCCGATGACACAGTATAGTTTCAACAAAATAAGCGTACACCCAAACAAGTTAATGTACAACTCTAGTTATAATTTCCAAGTCATGACATTATAGATTTAACATGATCATCTCATTGTCTGGTGGTGTAATGATTAGCACACAGAAAGTCATCGGGAATAAGTATTATATAGTGGATAAGACAAAGGAGATGGATATATAGCCAGTTAGAGCTGATGGTCTATTAGGAACCCATAAATCCTGTGATATATGATAAGATCCCAAGTTTAAAGAAGATTCGAGGACGAATCCTATTTAAGGGGGGAAGAATTTGTAACGACCGAGAATTCTGACTACTGATACACTGTGAGACAAGTGTCACATAATATAAATTATGATTGCAAACATATACCCTCATGAGATGACTATCGATAGATTCTTCGAGAATTCGATATTAAATGCTATGATGTTCCACTAAGGATAACCCACGTTATTTGGGCCGTAACTTTCGCATACGAATTCCGATTTTTATGAATTTTATATCATCGGAAAGCTGAAATCGAGATCTACAACTTTTGCGTTGAATATTTTTCCAAAATCGGACCAAAATAGGTCAAAAATGTAAGTCAAAATTCAATGAATAGTAATTTCAGACTCAATTGGAAGTGATGATGAATGAGTGATTGTTGTGCTAAGAAGATGGTGATTGGGGAAAACCCCAACTTGTTCAATTTTTGGGTGAAAAATTAAAAGAAGATAATGGAATGGATATTAGATGATATTGATGGTGTTGTAAATGATTATTGAGGTCTAAATGAATGGTTTATGTAATAAAAAATTGATATAGAAGTTTTATGAATTCATTTGGGAAAAATTGAATTGTGAAAACATGTGCAGAAACCTGGAAATCAGGTTCGCGTCGCGACGCCAAAGGGGTTTGCGTTGCGACGCGTAATGGAAAATTTGGAGTCGTCTTTGGAACGTTTGCGTCGCGACGTAAGGTCAAAAATGTCCTCTATCAGTTTTAATTAAATCCAATTCCACCGCAGTGTGTTAGAGGCCATCCTAGTAGTCTCGTATCAACCCCTATATATATATATAATACCATGATATAAGTGCGTTAAGCCTTGCGATAATAATAAACGTATTCGGATAGATAGACCCAAATTTATTCAGAAAATGTTCCTTAGTTCACTTTCTAATCGAATTATCAATTATAGAGTATGCAAAAACCAGAGCTTTCTTCAGCAAGTGAGAAACGCGGCCACATTCTATAATCAGTGAGTGGACACTTCTCTTTTCAAGTCGATTTTTCTTATTTATTTATTTATTCTTTGTGAATTGAGACTTACTTTTTCCAGCACATAAGGCGTTAGCCATATTTGATTTCAGATTCATGTTAAATGTAGTGTTTTATACAGTTTTGAAATCTATAGCATGATTTTTTTATTTTTCGAGGCATGGGGGAAAAACTCACCTCAATATGTAACTTGTACAGACATGAAATTGACGGACAACACATGTGCACATGTAGAGGACTGATGGGACATCGATACATAACACCTCCAGATCTTACTTCAGGACTAGGGATGACAGATGCCCCTAGATCCTAGTTTCAGAGCTTGGAGGGTAGCATAGATCCACACCCCAGTTCTAGTTCAGTGGCTTGGGGGACGACGATACGTAACGCCCCAAGACCACTAGTTTCAGGGACATGAGTGACATGCTTTGGGGGACAGCGATACGTAACGCCCCAAAGACATGAGTTTGCACTCCTGGCTCTAGTTAGGCGTATGGAAGGACGACGTTACGTAACGCCCCCATACGTCAAGTTTTTCAGAGACAGTACATCTATCACAAATCAGATTTAAGAAACAGTTTTCAGAAATCAGATTTTAGAAATAGTTTTCAGAAAACAGACATTTTGCAAATAGTTTCCAGAATAGATCTTTCGGATACGAGTTTACAGAACCAGATTTTCAAAAAGCAAATTTCAGAAAGATAAGCATTATAAAAGAGATTTCAGATTAAGTTTTTAGAAAAAGAGTTTTTATATAAAATTATTTCTGAAACATTGGTTTTAGAACCAAATATTTTTATATCAGTATTTCAGTTCTCGTCCACTCACTTAGATCGTACAACAGTCTAACCCCCCACTTCCAATTTTCTGTTCTTGCAGGTATTCTCGGAGGACGAGCTCGGGAGAATGGATACTGATGCAGTCACTAGGGTTTGAAGTCCACCAGATCAAGTCAGAGAGAGTGTGAGTCCAGTCAGTTCAAGTAAAAGTTATGTATTAGTCATTGTTTGTGATAGTCGTTGTAAAAGTAAGTGTAACTGAGTACACAGTCATTAATGTTGAGTTTGTAAGTTATGTTATGAAGCTTGGGCTTCGGTCCCACACTTAAGATATTTAAATAAGAGAAAAAATAGTATTAGTATATGTTTATGGTGTGAGAGTCAGAGGCTCAGGGGGATAGTACGGTCTTTTCCCTGCTGGTAGCATCTCCCGGATTTGGGGATGTTACACCTATAAACCTAAAAGAGCGTGACAGCTAGATCCAAATCGGACTTGGAAAACATTCACTGTATTTAGATTGGTGGCAAAATAAGCTTATGATGTATTTAACTACACATGTATTTTATGTAAATATATAAAAGAAAACTAAACAAATGCAAAAAGACAAAAAAAAAACCAAAACAAAAGTAAAAGATAAAAAAATAAAGAAAAGAAAAAAAGAAAAGAAAATGTCAATCTATCGAAAGTGAATTGATATTTTATTTCCACCACTTTGCAATTTATAAATTATAAAGTTTTGCAATTTGCAAAGTGAGGTGTCGAATACCTCTATAAATATAGGAACTCAACACCTCATTCATTCAACCCAATTCCACAGTTTTCTCTTTGAAAATTTGTGAAGTTTCAGCTCTTATATGTTTTAATTTTCAAGCTTGGTTGTAATTTTTTTTTTTCCAGTAATAAAATTATGTGTATTTTTATTCAAAGAACGAGTAGCTAATTCCATTCTGCTGGATTAAAAGAGTGAAACTCTTAATATGAGAATATAAATTAATATTACTTATATTATAATATATGAATTGCAATCTGAAAATTAATATTTAATCTACTCTTATATTTGTTGGTGTTTTGATTCGCTATAGACAATCTCATCTTGGTTGACACAATTAATATTTTACCCCATATTATATGAGAGAGTAATTTAAATTTGGACTAATTATTGACAAACTTAATTACCGCATTTATGGCTGATTTTTTATATTTTATATTTGACATTATTGACTATTGAGTACCTAATTAGACTTGTTATAGGCAAATGTTATTGACACACTCACAATGTGGTTCTTTACTCCCAAGTATAAGAGCCTCGAAGTAATAAAATAACCCGGTAAATTCGGGGTCGATCCACATGGAATAAATTTAGTAAAATAAAATAATAATTTAAGTGAAAATAAAATAAAAAAAAAACTAAATTATTTGAAGTAATTATCACATGGAATTAAATCCAAATCACCAAACTCTTTCAGCTTCTCAACTGTGATGCCCGCATTGATTGAATTTCCTTAAAAGAGGGAGAGTCTGATTTGTGTAAAGATGAATGTAAGAAATATCTCTGTATTATAATAGATATAGATTAATGATTGTTTATATATATATATATATATATATATATATATATTGGTCTAATTTTAAAACAATATATGCAAGGAGAGAGGAGCCATCTTTTGAGGATTGAAATTAAGAGTGGCAATGGGTCGGGCCAGGCCCGGACTTACCCGATAAGAATTTTTTTGGTATGGGCTCGGGCCGGGCTTTATCCGGCCCGGTTTTTATTCATAAAAAATTAAATATTTTTAATTAATTATATAAATATTTATATACATATATAATTTATTAAGCCCGGACTTAATGTGCTAGGTCCGACTCAGGCCCAAGCCCGAGCCGGCCTCCACTTTGCGGGCCCGGCCGGACGGAGCCTGAAATTTTTTGTCATCATTAATTGAAATCGTGTATGAGATTTTTCGTGTTTTTTTTTTTATGTGATTGAACATCCATCGTCCCAAAATATGATGATGGATTATGTTGATATCGGTGAATCAGCCTCATTCATAATTTTAATCACATTGAGTTAAATTATAATTATATTTTTCTTAATTATATTTTATTACAATATTCAAATCCTTTAAATTCCCATATTATGTTGATATGTTATTTTTCATATTCAATTTGTCTAATATCACCGGCTCCGATGGACCCCATCTCCCATACAAGTTCCTAACAACATTTTTCTATTGACCCGAGCTTTATATATAGTTAAAATCTAGACAATTTTTTTTTCTTTTCTAAAGACTAGTTTATTAAATTTAATAAAAAAACTTATAAATTAACATTCGGAAAATATTAATATTGCCATAAATATTTTCTTACTTTAAAAAAAAATCATGATTTAAGTTGTAACGAAGTAAATATATTATAACAAATAATAAGTGCTAGCAGGTGGTGGCGATCTTTATAGTTCCTTCTCACGCTCTTCACCTCTCCGTCTCTGTGACAAGCGAAATAGCGAAGTAATAAAGAAGGAAATGGCGCTATGGATGGACGCAGGCTCTGAACCCAAAACCGAAAGCGAAATAGCTGACCTTGAAGCTATTGCCGCCCTCAAAGAATCTGCTGCCATTGAACTCAAGGTCTTATTATTTCACTTTGTCATTTCCTCGAACACTTGCAAGACTGCTTATTTTAAGCTCAGTAAAAGTTCTTATATAAGGTTCTTTATTAACAATCAACAATATTTAACTGTTCTAGACACAAAACCCAGTTCCCAGAATTGATGATGCTAAGTTGTAAATATATGCTTGTGATGAATCATAGCTGTTGTTGGCTTTGCAGGAAAAAGGTAATGAGTATGTTAAGAAGGGTAAAAAGCATTACACTGATGCTATTGATTGTTACACGAGGGCGATAAATCAGAATGTTTTAAGCGATTCCGAGACTTCAATTTTGTATGCAAATAGAGCCCATGTTAATTTACTGCTAGGAAATTATAGACGCGCTCTCACGGATGCTGAGGAGGCAATCAAGTTGTGCCCAACTAATGTTAAGGTAGTTATGTCATGTTTAGGTTCTTATCTGACTCATTTTTTATAATATGGTTGGATTAATTGTTAGAATTGAGCATTGTTTTGTTGTTGATTAGGCACATTATCGAGCAGCCAAAGCATCATTGTCATTGAATTTGTTGAATGAAACGAAATCATTTTGTGAGAAAGGACTTGAGCAGGACGCAGAAAACAAGGAACTGAAGAAGCTTGCTGGGGAGATTGATTCAAGGAAGCAGGAACAAGAGGCACGGGAGGCTCAAGTTTCCAAAGCTGTGGCAGAGGCTAAGGTTTGATTCTTGGACTATGAAATGATTTTTCTTTTTATTTGGTAACCTTAAGGCTCACACTCTTTCTTTATCAAAATTATGTAGAATCTTCTATCCGCATTTGAAGATAGGGGATTGAAGATAGGGAAGGCCACATTTCGAGAACTTACTGGATTGAGGAACCCCTTTTTAGATAAAAGTAATATTCTTCACTGGCCGGTTCTTCTTCTATATGCAGAAGTTATGTCTAGCGACTTCATTGAGGACTTCTGTGAGACAGACATGTTTGCTGCTCATCTTGATATGATATCCATTTTCAGAGTGCCTATTCAGTTTTAAAGTTTATAATTATCAAGTAGCATAGCGCATGCTATGTATTTTAAATTTGTGCATTTTGCTATGTCCTTAGCTATCAAACATGTTTTCAGAAAGTTGTCCTCCATTGGCATGGGATAAAGAAAACAATTATACTCGTGATGCTATAGAATTGTACTACGAGGTAAGCACTAGTTGTGGCTCTTACTGACTTTAATATTGTACAGCTTAAGATATAATACACAAGGAAAGAAATTGCTTTTTCAATTTGAGTTGCACAATGAAGTATGAACAAGTAATTTTTCTGTCTTGATTTCTAAGGCCGGTTCAGGAGTTTGTCTATCAAAAACAAAACTTCTTCACTATCTCCTAGAGGGCACTGCCGGTGCTAATGTGGAAAGCGTTGGTGAAGAAGAGAAGGATGGAACTCATGGTTCCACTTATGATTATTCTGCAGGTATCGTGTTCTCTATCTTCTGTTGCAAACTTCCTCGGTCAGCTAATGTAAATGTTGTATTTAGTTCATGGTTCCCCAAGGGGCGTGGCTTGATGGCAAATGGCTTAGGACTTGGTTGCCAGATCCCGAGTTCGAGTCCATGGGGTGCATTTCTTGTAAGAGCCTAGGGCAGCCGGGGGTTTTACCCGCTCCGTTTAAGCTCAGGTCGGGTGGTTTGGTGGCGGGGTTTCCAACGTTTCCAAAAAAAACCAGTTTGTTGATTATGTCTTTTATCAATTTATGTCAGAAGTTTGGTATTCCTTTTCTGCTGTTGTGCTAGAAGAACAAACATATGGTCAGAATGATATTGTTTTTTTTTTTTTCAAAAATAAATATGACCATCTTGTTGGTTGCATTGGGCAATCAATGGTGAGCAGCACCAGGTCTTTACTCTTTATGTAGTGGTTTGTCACTTTCTTTTCACTAGTGAAGCTATTTATTGATTTTAGCTCTAGTATGCAAATCTGTAAGTGGATAAAAGTCAGGTTTCTTGCAAATTTGATGTTTTGCATCATGATATTAGATCATTTTCACTTGAAGACGGATAACTATCTGTAAAGAGAAGCCTAACAATATCAAATCAAGTTGTTGGGGACCTTGGGGTCAAATAGTCAGTTTCTTTTTTTATTGTAGTAGCTCGAGATGATCCGTACAAGAAATTGAGGCGTCTTTATCAATCATATTATTCTACAGAGTTGTACATATAACCATATTAATTTGCATCCTTGAGCAGAGACATAAATATGCATCTCTCACTCTTGACTTCATCTTTTGTGGGTGTTTGGAAGCTAAATATGAATTACTGCCACCTTGTTGAAATGCACCATCTTAGTGGAGAGCTTTGATGGTTGGATGTCTTGTTTTAATTACATTTTTTTTCCTTCTTTCTCTTTCATGCTGCTAGTTACATCAGTGTCTTGTCCAAGTTGTTGATGCTTGTTTACTCTCCATGTTAATGCTTAAAATGGAAATCCATTGATATCTTCCTATATTTTAATTCCTTCTCAGGTAAAGGCTCTTCCAGCTGGGTCAAAGTAAATGAAAAAAGAAAGCTTCATGATGTTCTGAAAGAACCAAACTTCATTATCCCAGGGATCCCAGGTCTCTATTCTCTCAACATAGATTATCCTCTCGGGGACACACTCACAATTGCATGAATGCATTCATGTCATGCTACAGTGGAATGTTTTCCTGTTTATCTTCTCACTGTTTATATTGTTCAATGTGTGCAGTCTTTTATGTTGTTTCAAGGACCTCCAGCTTCTACAAAGAGTTCAAAGCTGGCAAATGGGCTCCGCCGCCATGAGAGTGTCTCATAATAATAGGCAATTGTCATGGTGTTTGATTTATCTCTTGAAGAAAGACCTTGTTGTTGGTTATATGCCCTAAGATCCAATAAGGATAAATATGTAATTTTATATTATTGTATTGATTAATAAAATTTGGCAGTTTATTTATAAGTATTGTCTATAAGCAATTTTGACTACTTGTAAAATAAAGTCCTTAGAATGATGATTAAGGAATTAAAGTTAGTTTAATTTATGAGATCCAGTCATTCTTAAATGTTTCCGATCGTAAGATTATCAACGCAGGACATTGATAGATCCAGTTTAGATCGGCATATGTTATGTCTGCTTCTTTATCGAAGGAAGATAGCTGATCTGATAAGCTACTAGTGAAAGTGTTCACTTAGTCTAACATATGAATGCTTGTTGGAGAACAAGTATATCGAACTGACCATCTTGAGAACCCATATGGAGTGTTATCCACATGTCTATGAGATTTCTCTTGTAACGATAGTATGAATGATCCTTAGACTTGAGATCTCCATGGCATCTTGTATGTGGATTATATATGCTTTGACATTACACCTCCGTAGTCCATAGCGAGATTGCGTATAAGGTAATGATTGGGCAATATGAAAAGCCTACGAAGATAGTGAGTGATCAATAAAGGATTCTCCGCTCTGGATAACATAGAGTCGATATCCCAAGAGGCGCGATTTGACATAAGTGATAATATAAGTTCATGGCCATGACGAGTTCTGAAAGGAGTTTCAAAAACTCTATATATATATATATTATCAGCTTAAGTCAATGTTCTAATAGCCATGATTTAATAGAGTAGACATTTTCCATACTCTAGAATCGTTGGCGGGATATGTATAAGGCGAAAGAATTGAATCATACGGTAATCGTATACGGAATAGGTTTCACTAAAGTTAGTATTCTTTCTTAATTGGGGGTCATGATGCACTGCTAGATGCCGCTCTTGATCTATGGAAATTAATTTCTTAATTAAGGAGTTAATTGAGGATAAATTAATTAGATTAATTTATCGAGACTTATGAAGTCTATAACTATCTCCATTGCCAACATAAGAAAGAACCTAATGGGTCACACACTTTAAAGTATTGAAGAGTTAATGATAAATTATGTAGATTTAAGTTTTAGGACTTAAATGTTAAGTTCTTAAACTTTGGGGTAAATTCGTAATTTTAGAAATTATGGATAAAAATGGAATTCTGAAAATTTTAGGACCAATGTGCAAATCTGGAAATTAGGGGCTGTTTCGTAATTTCCAAAAGTACATGGGTCATTTTATAATTTCCAAAAGTAAAAGGGCTGAAATATAATTTAACAAAGTGTTTGTATTAAATTATAATTTCAGATTTATAGTATTCTAATTTACATAAATTTAGGCTCTGATACCACTGTTGGAAATCTAGCATGCAATATGTGGCGGAAAAATATTTTTTTTCAATTTTAAACATAAATTTCTAATCCAAGATCGTTATTAATTTTCCATGCTTCATGATAATATTTATTTATGAAACATAAATAAAACGTACCTTAAACCTTTAAGTAATCCTTGTTTCGTTCCCGTAAATTTTTCAGAGCCACCCACACGTTTGGCCTCCAACGGTATCCACACAAAACAGATAGTTAATGATTTTGGATTTCTCAAATCCAATATGATGTAAGTGTCTTTTTCTTTGGTTCTAGCTTAAGAAAAGAGACTCGTTATAGGGTTTATGAAATTTTGGGAGTGTATAGATTTTTACTTAAAAGCAAAAATTCTTAATAAAAGAAAATTACAATTCTTTTCTCCAAGCACTCACGTTTTTTATCTTACAAAAATTTCACAATTTTGTTGTTCACAAAGTTAATGGAAAAAAGGTTAATTTATAGGCTTTGATTTGAGTTGTTTTAATTACAATCAAATTAGAATTAATTGGATAAGATTTAATCCTATTAAAATAAGAATTTTAATCCATCATAAATAAACAACCATTATCCTATTTTTATTTAATTAAATTAATTAAATAAAATTTATCAATTCTAATCAAATTAGAATACTATAAATCTGAAATTATAATTTAATACAAACACTTTGCTAAATTATATTTCAGCCCTTATACTTTTGGAAATTACAAAATGACCCCTGCACTTTTAGAAATTACGAAACAACCCTTAATTTCCAGATTTGCACCTTGGTCCTAAAATTTCCAGAATTCCATTTTTATCCATAATTTTTAAAATTACGAATTTACCCCAAAGTTTAAGACCTTAACATTTAAGTCCTAAAACTTAAATCTACATAATTTATCATTAATTCCTCAATACTTTAAAGTGTGTGACCCATTAGGTTCTTTCATATGTTGGCAATGTAGATACTTATAGACTTCATAAGTCTCGATAAATTAATCTAATTAATTTATCCTCAATTAAATCCTTAATTAAGAAACTAATTTCCATAAATCAAGAGCGACATCTAGCAATGCATCATGACCCCCAATTAAGAAATAATACTAACTTTAGTGAAACCTATTCCATATACGATTACCATATGATTCAATCATTTCGCCTCAT